>JAMYXO010004270.1:0-17819 GCA_033310375.1 Conus canariensis | reverse complement strand
TTTTTATTATTAATATTATTTTCATTATTATTTTTTTCCCCATTATTTTTAAATTTTATTGTTATCGTTATTATAATTGTTTTTATCATTATCATTATGATGATGTGTTGGGGGAGGAGGAGGATTATTCCTGTTGTTTTTATCATTATTATTATTTATTATTATTGTTTTTACAATTATTTTTATTTTTCTTTTCAAATTTTACTTTTTAAAACAAAAGCAGCTAGTCACGATGTTAAAAAAAATACGGGGGGTATTAGAGTTGTAAGGGCAACGACCGTCGGTTTCCATTGCTTTTTCCCAGTGTTGACTGTCTGGGATACGAATAATCAACTTCTACGGAATGCTCTTCTACATGTATGGAATTCAAAAGCACATCAGACCAATTGGGGACCATTTATTTATAGGGTTTTACTGTTCATCTACGACTACAAAATAAAAACCCCCTTTTTACCCACATTTTTCCCCCCCCCACCCCCCACCCCCATCACACACCCACACTGAGAGTAGTACGGGAAACCAAGGAGAACCCAGTCAAACGTGGAGGCCACGGGTAAAACAGGCTTTCTGTGGAGGGAGGTGTGAAGCAGATCAGGTTTCTATCTAGGACAACACTGACTAATCTTCTCTTTTCTGTGATGAAAGCATTTGAAAATCAAGCATGTCAAATTTAAAAAAAAAAAAAAAAAAAAGTCAAAGCACAGCCAAAGCAGATTACTTTTATGAAAACGTTGGGGGAAAAATCAAACAAACAGCAAACAAACAAACAAACAGACAAACATACTAAACTTCCGACAACCTTTCTTCTTTTTAAGTATTAGCAAAATTGGAAGCACTGGCACCTAAAGCTTAATTGACTGAAGGTGCGTCTGACAAATCAAGCTTTTTTCTGAAAGGTAGAATGGGCAAATGGAGTTTTGCTTTCTTTCTTTCGTTCTTCTTAGGGGAAACTCTGGTGAAAAAAAAAGTTATTTTGATTTGGAAGCGCTGGTAAAGGATTTTAGTTGAGAAACATGGGCAGCTGGAGCTTTCTTGTGTCCTTCATCTTGCACAGAACAGCAAACCGGGCTGTAGAGGGCGTCAGCCTGAACATGGACAGGATCGACAGGAAAGGTCACAGTGAGATCAACACAGCCTACAAACAATCACATCAACAAATGAACAACACACCACACACACACACACAACACACACACGCACAACGCACACACACACACACACACACAACATAGCTAGCGTGCACGGACGTCACGCGGGCAAAGAAAAAGAAAATCACTAGAGAACTGAGTTTGCCCAAGATGTTTCCTTGAAATATTAAGAATTTTCCATTTTGAATTCTATCAGTTGATAATCTAACAGGCGAAAGAGATCTCCAAACACGCGAACTTATCAGGTGTAGGAGACTGTTAACACCCTCTGCACCAATTTTACCCCAGGGCATTTTGTTTTTCTTTTTTTTTTCTTTTTTTCGGCGGCATTCAAAATTTACGTGATAGGACCGACTGACAAAATGTAAGTACTGTTCTGCTTTCCTAGATATTGTTATTAATTATAAATGTATTGACATTAAAAAAAGAGAGAA
Organism: Conus canariensis; assembly: GCA_033310375.1. Taxonomy (NCBI): domain Eukaryota; kingdom Metazoa; phylum Mollusca; class Gastropoda; order Neogastropoda; family Conidae; genus Conus; species Conus canariensis. The sequence goes on along the minus strand of JAMYXO010004270.1, from coordinate 16,237 downwards.
CTGATTTTGTTGTCGGAGTGTTTCGGTGTGTATGGTGATGTTCATGGCTTGAGTGATTCTGTGGACGGTGTGGTGGTTTTTCATGTGATTGAGGTTTATCCGTGTCCTGACGGATAAATTCAGGATGTGTTTATTACAAGCTTGTGATCGCACAAAGGATTTTCCATGAGAATTAATAAAATGTTATTGACATGACTCGAACTAGATTGAAGGGGAAAGTTTTGGATATGACGGAATGCTTTTGGGGAGTTTTAGATATTGCCACACAATCTGAAATAGCATTCATTGCGTTGTAGTTTACCGAATTCAGGAAACGAATTGGTGTGGTATGTTAGTGTCACACTGAGCACAAATGCATGCAACGCGCTCAGCTCAGCATTCACTCCGTGCACACGCAGTCTCTCCAAACAACCAGAAGGCGCACTACAATAACTCTTCTTCTCCCCCTCCTCTCCGGGGACTAATTTACTAAACGATAATCACTTTTCCCACATACACAACAGATTTGTTTTCTAATATTTATCTTCTATTCCTCCTCTCCAGTGGAGGTACAATCATTCCACAGATCTACTTGCTGGGACCAAATTTCATCTCATTATACATAGTAAATCACAAGAACTTCTTTAACAGGTAATCAAAAGATGGCTTAAAATATAGGAATATCATCTGAGTTTCGACCCAGGGGGACAATCAACATTCATTGTGGGTCAACATGACAAACTCTTTAAATTCTCTCACGACAGCTGCAGTCGTTGTCCTCTTCACAATTAGGTGCTGCCACAGCACCGTAGCCCAAATACTTGTACGGGCTGTCACAGTCGCTTGTACCATTACTGGTGCTGCCACAGCACCGGGAAGGGCTGAAACACGAATGAAGTCCGTGTAAGTAATCTATTTCAAAATCTGAATAATGATAAATTCTTTTCCCTTTTTTCCCATTTCTTAACTCTCTCTCTCTCTCTCTCTCTCTCTCTCTCTCTCTCTCTCTCTCTCTCTCTCTCTCTCTCTCTCTCTTTTTCTCTCCCCATCTGTCTATACCTCACCTGGTAATGGTAGATTACAGGTGAATTAGTTCTGCAGTTCCAAACAACTGTCTGGTCAGTGTCCCCAAGCCATCTCCTTCCTACACCTTATTTTTCCTTCCTGCGCTCTTCCTGAGTACATATTCAGTGAGTACTCATCTAACTCTCGCATTACCAGCCCTTGGTTACTTGACCAATGGACAACGTCCGTCCATTTTAACCAATAATCACCCTACGTCTACAGCCACCAGCGACACCGATCACACTGGTCAGGCCACGTGAATTATCCTTTCTTTTACCTTTCCTTTTCCCTACCTAGGAAATTGCTTTATAACAAATAAGGGCGTACGCGACGAACGTCACATGTCGCCATGTGAGGCTACATCACATGACAGTTAGATGAATTGAAACTCATGTTTTCCATAGTCTTTTTATATGTATGGGAAAGTAACATCTGTGTAATTATGTTTCTGATATGTTTGGTCATTATGCATAGAATAAAAAAAGAAAAGAAAGTCAATCTGTCAATTTATGTTTTAGTGAAATTGAGAAATTTAGTGTAGTAATGTTATTATTTTAGTATGCTACGAAACAGAAATACGTAATAGAAATGATCTTTCGTACATGTATATGATCTGTGCAGGCATATATCTCTGTATGTACATGAGTATGCATTTAGTTTGAATGCGAAAAAAAAAAAGTTTCTATCCTTGTGCCGATTACAAAAAAGCCACGGGTACAAAATGTAAATCCTTAATACCTTTTCATATTTTTGAAGACTGTTTTCCTTTAAACACTTTCTAAACTGTTTTAGGCAGTACACGGCACATTGCAATGTGAGGCATCAGCATCGACAAAATTCTGCATATCCAACATTGGTCTTAGAGGTATGGCATAGCTCTGATTACAGCAGGGATGTAAATTTAAGATCAAGACGTCGGGGGGAGAGGCGGAGCTGGCGGTGGTGGTGGTGGTGGTGATGTTTATTCTAGAAAATATGCCACCATTACCTCCCCCCTCCTCCCCCTCCCTTTCCCCCCTCCCTATGATTTTTTAGTGGAGCCGATTTCTCTTGTCATTTGACATGTTGATATTACCATAAGAAAACCTAACACCAGAGTAACTTTTATTCAAGACTGGCACAGCCTTTTAAACTTGAATAAAGTCAGACAAATACATAGACGAACAATCTAACAGTGGGGGAAAAAACAAGCGCAGGCCAACAACTGAACTGTCTTCATAGTTGTGACTTGGCAAAGATTTGGACTTATTGGGGGGGGGGGGGGGGGGGGGGGGTTGAAATTGGAGAAATTTGGGAACATGAAATTAGAAAATATTTTAGAGATATATATCTCTAACATATTTTTTTAATTTCATTTTCCCAAAGTTTTCCAATTTCAACCCCCCCCCCCCCCCCAAAAAAGCCCAAAATTTCCTTGGGCCCAATTTCATTTCTTGAAGACTTTTCAGTTGGGGGGCCTGTGCTTGTTTTTTCCCCCCACTATTAGATTTTTCCGTTATGTATTTGTTTGACTTTATTCAAGTTTAAAAAAAGGGCGTGCCGGGTCTTGAAAAAAAAGTTACTCTGTTTTAGGTTTTTTAAAAGGGGAAACCCAAAAAAAAAATACCCCACTTGTTTACTGTTTATCGTTTTTTTTTTTCCCGGGCCTCTTTTCATTTCCGATTTTATGTTGATATTAAAAAAGGAAGGAGAAGGTTGAGAAGAAGGTTTGGGAGAGGAATGGGTTTATAGAGTGGGGTTGGGAGGGGAAGGGAAGGGGAAAAAATGGGGGGGGGGGAAAGGGGGGGCCCGGGTGGGGTGGGGGCCCAGGAAATGGGAGGGGGGGATTCAGGGAGCCCAATTTCTTGCTGATGGGGAAGGGGGCAGAGGGCCCAATTTCTTTGTTTGGTGGGGAGGAGGGGGGGGGGGAAAGGGGGCCCCAGTCTTGCGGGTTTGGGAGGAGGGGGAAAGGGGGCCCCTTGTTGGGGGGGGGGGGGGGGGCGGCAGGGAGCCCAACCCTTGCGGGTGGGAAAGGGGAGGGGGGGGGGGGGGCCCAGGGACCCCAAAATTTGTTTGGGGGAAAGGGGGGGGGGGGCCCAAGGGGGCCCGATCTGGGAAATTTCAGGGGACTAAGTTCCCAGTTACCTTCGATCTTTGTCGTCCATGGGACCATGGAAAGTGTCATTCATTCTTGTTCTTTTGCGTGAAGGGTTTCGCTTGCCCATGGACGGGACTTCGGGGCCCGTTTTTGGGGGACAGCGCTGAGGAGGGTTTCCCAAAGAAAACGGCTTTTTTCTGATCTTGTACCGAGGGAACTTTTTCCCTGCACGAAATTGAGTGTGTGTGGTTGGTGGGGACCCAAAACACGTCCAGTCGCACATGTGCGTGTTTTTTTTTTAAAAATGTTCGCAATTTTCCCGGGGCCCCTATGAAAAAAGCAGTGGTTTGTCCCCGTGTCAAAACGGGGCCAAACATTGCCTTTTTGGGCTGGGTGATTCTTCAGGGATTTTGTTTTGAACAGAAAGGGTAGGAGTGCTTAAACCCATTCCAGTTCTTAGAATCCATAAAAAGACTTCTGCGATCTGGGGGGCCCCCCCCCCAAAGTCTTGATTCACTTCGTTGATGGCTGTATTGACAGTGGGAAAATTTTGGCAGGGGGGGGGCTGATATAAGGAAATAAAAGTTGGGCCCAAAAAGACTTCCCAAAAGCTTTGGACCAAAAAACGGGGCGAATGCAAAATATTCGCTTTTTCGCCCCTTGAAGGGTTTTTCCAAAAGCGAAAAATGAAAAAAAGTCTCACAAAAAGAGGGGAGAGAGAGGAAAAGGGGAAAAGAAAACGGGGAAGAAAAGAGCGGGGAGAGAGAGAGAGGGGGAGAGAAAATGAAGAAGAAGAAGAGAAGAAGAAGAAAAAAAGGGGAAGAAGAAGAGGGGGGGGGGGCAGGGGCCCCCAAATTTTGGGGTTGTGGGGGAAAGGGGGGGCAGGGGCCGGAATAGCTCATTTGGGTTTAGGCGCCGGACTTGTGACCCTGGGGTCGCAGGTTCAAACCCTCCGCGGGCCGTTTCGGTAACAGGGGGATTTTTTCCCTGGGAAATTTTTTTAACATTGGTTCTGACTCCTTTTTCCCTTACAGCCCTTTTCAAAAAGGAGATATAAAACCCGGGGGTTCCGTGTGTGAACGCCCCAAACCCTTTTGCAACATGTAAAAATCCCATCACCAACTTTGGGAAAAGGAAGGCCGTTGGGCCTTTTTGGGTATGGAGGACACGGGAAACCCCATAGAAATGAAACCTGCGTGAGAAATGGAAAGAATGAAGGAAGAAAGGAAATTAAATTGGTGAAGGGTTATTGGACGACTTTTGACTGGTTGACAGGGGAAAAACGACTGAAAGAAGGGTCACCCGGGCAGCCCCTTCAGCCCGGCATTACCCAGGAAGGCGGGCCCTTTTTGTGAAAACCGAGGGTGGTTTTTTTTAAAGCGCTAAAAAGCTTGGCCCTCTACCCGAGAATAGGCGCTAAAAGTATTCTTAAATTTTTTTTATTGGGTGATGAAGAAAGAAGGAAGAAGAAGAAGAAGAAGGAAAGAAAAAAGGGAAGAAGGAAGAGAAGAAGAAGAAGAAAAAGAAAAAGAAGAAAAAAGAAGAAAAAAGGGAAAGGGGGGGGAAATGACCCATTTTTGATTTTTTGAATAGGTTAGAAGGATAATTGATTTAAAACCCCCAAAAACCCGGTTTGGTGACTGTTGCGGCTAAAAAAAAGATAATTTTCCACAATGTTTGGGAATGTTATGGGTTAAAAAAAAAGGGGGAAAGGGGGGGAAAGGGGATGGGGGTGTTGGCGAGAGGGGAAAAGGGTGGGGTTTGGATCACAAAAATAAGGGGAAAGGGGAAATTGAAAAAAAGGGGGAAATCAGAAAACAACCCTGAAGTGACCTAAAGCCAAATCAATAAATATTCCCGAGGGGTTTTTTTTAAAAGGGAAAAGGCCCGTTAATTCAGAAAGGAGAAAAAATGGGTGGACGTTTTTTAAAACATTCCCATTTTTCCAACATTCCCTTGTTGTCAGTAAATGACGCACCTTCCGTTATATTGACAAAAGGCTTTTTTTAACGCACTGTCAGAAAATGATTTAGTGAACGCAGCGATTCATTTTGGGGGAAATTATTTGGTTTGGGGTTTGAATTTCATCAAAGTTAAAAAGGGGTTTCCAAAACCCCTTGGAAAAAAAGACTGCGGGATGGAAGAAAAACGTTTGATAATAGCCCGACGCCGGGGTTCGATGAAGTTTTGAAAACACCTGAAGAAAAAAACGGGGTCTCTTTCAAGTATTATGACTTTTTTTCTTGGCATGAAAAGGGGGGCGTTTTTTTGCAGGAAAGGGGAAGACAGGGGGTGATAAAGACGGGGCCATGCCAGTCATTTTGTAAAAATTTAAATTTGTTTTCCCGGTTGAGGTGGTTTCGTTTTTCCCGTTTGCTGATTGGGGGACATGCGGGCCGGGTTTTCCGACAGAGACGGGAAACGGAGGAATTTTAAATTCTTGGGGGTCTCCCACCGGGTTTTTCCCGCGCCATCTCGCGCGTGCTTTCCAGGGACAGGGAAAATAACAGAAAAAACCCTTATCTCTTTCCGATGCTATTTTCGTGATCCCCTATATCGGGAACAGCATAAAAAACCTACTTCTAAGGGAAACCCGTCATCCCCGTAAAGGTTTAAAAAAACCCGAGCGGAAAAGCAGCACCCGATAACTCAATGGTCACCTTATTTTAAATATGGAGTCGGGGTTCTCTTTTTTTTTTTTCCCTGCACCTTGATTTGAAGCGGGGTTTTCCATTTTTCATTTCTATTTTTGGGAAAAAAGGTGAAAAATTTCTAAACGGGGGGGTTTGGGCCGGGGGGTTGGTCGGGGACTTTTTCAGCATTTTGTTTTCTCTTTTAGCTGGCGAGGTTTGGGACGACAATTTTTTGCAAGGGTTTAACCCAAATGCCTTTTTTTTTTTCCCTGCCCCCTGTTTATTGGGATGAGAAAAATAAGGAAAATCCCGCCGAATCTGTTGTATATTTCGTTTTGGACGCTTCAATCGCTATAGTCATTGTAACATCAGTCACAGACCCCCCCAAAAACGTGAAACGGGGCCCGCTTCTCTTTCCCCCCATACCCCCCTCCTTTTTCCCAACCCCTCTTAAATATCCCCCTTTAACACTCTGCATTTACCCAGACACACACACACACCCCACACACCCCGGCGCGCGCGCGCGCGCGCCCCACACAACTTTACAAACAAATACACACGCACGCCGGACGCAAGCCCCCACACACCACACCCCACAACACCACACACCACCAAAAAACCACACCCCACACACAAACCCCAAAATCCACCCAAACACACTCCCTCATTAAAGGACGAAACCGGCGGGCGGGGCGTGCAAAAGCACCACACACCCCAACACACACACACCAAACAACACAAAAACACCACACACACCCCGCCACAGGGCAGGCTTTTCAAGCAGGGGCCAAAAACGCGGGCGGGGGGGCGCGCTAAACCCGAAACCCCACGCACACAAAACCCCCAAAAAACAAAACACCACACACCCCCAAAACACCACCCCACCACACAACAAAACACAACACACACAAAATGTTTAATCCGCAGGGTACACGGGGGGCGCTCGTGCCCCATACAACACACAAAACACTCACACAACACACAAAACACACACCACACTACACACTGCTCATTCAAGCACGTACCCCGGCGGGCGCGGGGCGAAACGCGCACTCACCCCACTGCACAAAAACCCCACATACTCTTCCCACATACACACACGCGCGCGCTCGCACCACACACACTATACGCACCCCCCACACCACACGCATATACACACTAACACACACACACACAAAACACACCCCACACAAAACCGGGCTATTAAAAACCCAACGACTTACGGGGCGGGGTTGAGCGCGGGCGCGCGCGAGCGAAACACCACACACACACACCTTTTCTCTTCTCTCTCTCTCTTTCTCTCACACACGGAAACCACAACACACAATACATACATCCCACAAAACGCACGTCCCGGAAACGCCCCCGAAAAACACACACCCCCCCCCAAACCACACACACACCCCACACACACACACAAACACACAACACAAACACAAAAACACACACCCCGCGCCCGCGCTCGCCAAGCATACGCCCACATCATAAACAGTCCCGCGCTTGATATCCCCAAAAACGCGGGGGCGAGCTGATTCACACAAAACACACACACCACACACACACCCCCACACACACACTCACCACACAAAACCACACACACACACACACACGGGCGCAGGGGAGCCCAGACAGACGGGACAGACCGACAGACAGACAAAAGGGGCCCAGAGACAGGGGAGGGGAAAAAGGGAGGGGAAAAGAAAGGGTTTGGGACACCCCTTTTTGGGTTTTTAGATTTTTTTTTTTTCCCCGCACAAGGGCCGGGGGACTGCGTGATACTGAAAGGGAGCGATGAATGGAAATGCAGGAATCAGGGGGGAAAATTTTCTATCAGTGTCTAGTGCTTGGGGTTAAGGAAAAGAGAAAGACAGCCCAGATCGCCCAAAGATGACAGGGAAGTTTTTGGGAAAGAAAAACCCTCAAATAGGAAGACAGATTTCTGTCCTGGAAATCTGCCTTTATTTCTTCCTTTGTTTTAAAGGGCAGGGTTTTGAGGTATTAGGAAAGGTCAAAAGGCCCCTAGCCCACCCGACCGAAAAGGGAAACCACCATTTAGGGCTGTTACAGCTTTGAATTCAGCTCATAAGTCTTTCAAAAAAATAAACAAAAAATCACAAAACCCTTTTTAACATTTACCTTCCAAAAAAACCACACCGGGAAATTTTGTTAAAAAAAAAATTTTTTTCTGAAAAAATTCTTACTTTTTGAGATGAAAAATTTTTTGCCCCTTTGAGAAAAAAACGGTTGGGGAAAAGGGCCCAGATCCCTGTGGATTAAGGGGAAGAGAGGGGGAGAGGGGGGGAAGAGGAGAAAAGCGGAAAAAAGGAGAGAGAAAAAGGAAAGGGAGAGAGAAAAGAAACTATAATTTTTAAACCCGTAAATGGGGGAGGGGAAACTCTCCGGGCCTTTGATCCCCTGCCCGGTGAAAATGCAAACCCATCAAAACGGGGTTCGGGTTTGGTGGGAAAGCTAAATCAGCTTTCTTTGAGAAAAAAAATTTTCCCAGTGAAATGGGGTAAACGCGGGGCGAAAATGTTTGCCATTTTTTTAAAATTTTTGGGAATGTGTATGTTTTGTATGCACATCAAGTCCCAATATGTACAGAACATGTTTTGGGCATTTTTTTTAAATTACCCACAATCTTTTTAAAGAGACAAAACTTTTTTAAAACAGTGTTTTTGATTTTTTTTCCAGTTTCAAGGGTTTCATTTAAAAAAACAAAGTAAAACAAAAAACGGGGTTGGCCCTGTTTACTGCAGGCTCCAAAAAGTTTTCTGAAAAAGGTTTAAAAGGGCGCACAAGAAATTTTTAAAAAACAAAAAACTTTTTGAGTCGGGAACCCCCGTTTACAAAGTTTCCCATGAACAAAAGCTAATTTACACCTCGATGAGATTAAAAACCTAAAGAGGGGAAAAAATCAAAAAAGAAGCAGAGTTTTTGTCGAAAAAAAGTTTTGAAAATACAAATTTTGTTTTTTTGACGTTTTAAACGGGCCCCCATTAATTTTGATTAAAACGGGGTTGCATTTTGAGGTTAGTTTGGAAAGGTTAAAGAGTTGGGGAACAATACACAATTTGGAATCATTTTTTTCCCTTGGGGGGAATTTCCCTGATGGAAAGAAAGACCCTTTTTTTGCATTTTCAAAACCCCCGGTGACGGGAAAAGGGAAAAATAAAGGGAAATTTTTAAAAAAAAAACGGTTTTAGTTCCACCAAAACCGATACAGACAGATTAAAAGGACAAAAACACAAAGCATTTCGATTCTTGGGTCTTTTTTCGGGCAAAAAACAAAAAAACGTTTAGGACAATAAAAACCCGAAAAATGAGGAACCCCTTTTAAATGTTCATTTTGGGCCCCAAAAAACCCATTATCTTCTCTTTTGGGGCAAACCCAAATTTTGCGCTGAAAATGAAAAAGGTTTAAGTGATTGTCGTTCTTCTTTTCTTTGCCCCTAAATGTTGTTTTTTTTTGCCTGAAAAAGGGAACTCATGAGGTCAAAAATGCATTGTTTGTGGCCCGGGTAATTGTTTGTCGTTCGTGGGGTTGGAACTAAAACTTTTTTTTCTTTTTTAAAATTTGGGGTTTTCAATTTTTTAATACAATTCAAAAGCTTTTGGTAGTCCTGAAAAAGACTTTTCCGAGGAAGTTCAGAGGGAAATATATTTATAACAATTTAAAGTTTGATTTCACTTTTTAGGAAAAAGGGAAAAAGGCCTTAAAAACCCCAAGTGTGTGGAAAAAAACCCGGGGGGAAAATTTCCCGTGTGTGCTGGGAATTCGAGCCAAAAATTATTTTTTTGCTTTCAATTTTTTAGATAAAATTCCCCTGAAAATTGAAGGCGGAAACCCTTTCTTTGGTACAGTTGAAAATCACCCCTGGGAAAATTCTGAAAAATTGTTAAAGGGAGATAAAAACAGGGGACATGACCCAAAAACTGAGGAAACCTTTTTCTATCGTCTTTTTCCCTCTTCTCTCTCTCCTCTCTCTCTCTCTTTCTCTCTCTCTCTCTCTCTCTCTCTCTCGCCGTTTAAAAATAAGACCCGATTATTCCCAATTGTAAGGGTTAAAAACCCTTTGGGAATTTTTTTGTGGATTTTGATTGGGAAACCACACACACACACACAAAACACACCACACACACACACACACCACACACACACCACACCGCCCCGCGCGGACCCGTGCCCCCACACGCAGAGAGGGGAAGAGGGGGAGGGGAGAGCAAAAGAGAAGAGGGGAGGAGGGGTGGGGAGAGAGAGAGGATTTATGCTATGCAGGGTTTGTTAAAAAGCCCCGATTAAGGGTTTGGGTCTTTTTTTTTTGGTCATGTTGAAAAAAAACCTGTCGGGGGGACAAAAACCCCGGAAGGAAGCGAAATGCCCGGGAAGGAAATAAAACGTGAAACCCAAAAAAATTTGCGTTCTGGCTGACGTTTGGCCCGAAGAAGGGGGAAATGGGGGCCAGTAGCAAAGGCCCGTTTTTGGTCCAGACGGGTTTCTTTTCCTTCAGGCGGCCCCCAAAAGTAATATAAAGGGGTTTTAAAAAATGGGGAGGAGGGCCCGGCCCGTTAAAATTGCACTGAGCTTTTAAAAAATTCCCCTTTTGATTTTGGGCGCAACTAGGGAACGGAAAAAATGTTCGGTTGGCGTAAGACTTTTCTACCCATTGTTTGGCGGGAAAAAACAAAGCAGGGTCTATATTTGAAAAACCGAAACCCTTTTTACTACTCAGTTGGGTGTACATTTGGTTTTTTTTCACGGAAGGGATGTTGGGGGGGAAACAACAAACAAAAAACAACAACAACAGAAAAAAACCCCCATTTTTTTTAAAAATGTGTTGATTTAAAATGTGAAAAAAAAGGAGCAGTCTCAGTTGACAAAATTAATTTTTTTTGGCATGGGCCTGTATTTTACAACTAAACCTGTTTGTTCATTTTTTGTCGTGTTTAATCTAAAACCAACGCTTGGGTCTTTTCGATGACAACCCCAGTAAAACCGTCCCGGGTTTTACTACCCTTGTTCAATTGGAATTTCTTAAAGCGAGATAAGACATTACTAACTTTTAAAAGGCACTCCCCCCCCCCAACCCCCACCCCCCCCCCCTACCCCCCCACAAGATGGGGGGAAAAACATTTTGCCCCCCTTTTCCCTTTTTTCCAGTGGACTTTTTTTTTTTTGGGCATTTTTAAAAAGAAGACGTAATTTAAAACAAGACATTTAAATTTTAACGCCCTTGAAGCCCCCGAATTGTTTATACAGGAAAACTTTTTTTGCTTTTTGGTTTTTGTCCAGGGGATATGGTAAAAAAAATAAGTAAAAAGCACCGGGCCGTTCCGCGTTTGTGAATTTAAAACATATTGTTGGTGGCAGTGTACACAAAGTGAGTCTTATAATCGCATTCTTTTGGTTGTTTTTTTATGAGAGGGGAGAGGGGAAGGGGAGAGAGGGGGAGAAGAGACGGGGGGAAAAGAGAGAGAGGGGAAACTTGGCAGCCCGGACAGACGAAAAGACAGACATCTTTATTAAAACTTCAAAGGGTTTTTTTTTCCCCTTCTGGCCTTTTGGGTTTTTAAATTATAAAACTTTTTTAGGTTAAAAATTTTCTTCGGTTTTAAAGGCTTCCCTTGTAATAAAGGGGAAATTTCCAGGCTTTACCCCTATGAAAATAAAGGGGGATTTAAAGGCATCCCTAGGAAATGAAGGGATTTCCGGGATACCCTATGTTTTAAAGGGTTTTCCAGGCATACCCTATGTAAGGGAAGGGGGGAAAACCCTATGAAAAAGGGGTTTTTCCGGCAAACCCTATGTAATAAAGGGGTTTTCCCGGGGAAATACCCTATGTAATAAAGGGGTTTCCCTATGAATGAAAGGGATTTCCGGGGCATACCCGTTATAATAAGGGGTACCCTTTTACGCTAAAAACGAAGACCACAAGAGGACAACCCAATATTCATTTTTAAAAGATCTTGAAAAAGTGCTCTTTCCCTTTTCTTTTTCTTTTTTTTCCCCAAACATGGTTTTAAATATATACTTTTAAATGCTATAAAATGAAATAAAAAACCCTTTTTTAAAAAAAACGTTAGATCGTTCTGGCGCAGTAAAAATTGAAATTCACCCATTTAAAAAAAACCCGGGGAAAGGGGGCTGCACGATCTTGTACAAAAAAAATGCGGAATTACCTCCTTTTTAAATACAAAAACCAAACATTCAAAACATCAGAAATCCCCTTTTTTTTTAAAAACACTTAAACGGATGTTTTTTTCCCTTTTTTAAAATTCCAAAAAATAGCCCTTTTCTTTAAAACCAAAAAAAAAACGAAAAAAAGATAAAAAAAAACCCCCTGAAAAACGTTTTGTGATTTATCTGAAATGGGACGTTTATGAACTATCAATTTACAACTTTTTATAAAACGTTTTGCAAAAACCACAAAAAAAAGTTTTTTTTAAAAACATTTAGGGGAAAACCCTTTTTAAATAAAGCTTTTCCCTGCAGACTTTTTTTTTTAAAATAGCTTCTTTCTTCAATGACTATTTGCATGACATGTGGACCAGGCGTTTTTGGGCCCAAGGGGGGGGTGGGAAAAAAGGGGGATGGAGAGGTACCTCCAAACTTGAAATGGTTTCCTTTCCCTACAGGGTTTAGGGACTTTTGGAGGGAGTGTAGGGCGATGTATAGTCAGGGGTAAAAGTTTTCCCAAGGAGTTTTAAAGAAAAGAAGGGGAAAGGGGGTAGGGGAACAAAAAGGGAAAGGGAAACGAAAAGGTGGGGGGGAGGGGGGGGGAGAGGGGGGGGGGGAGGACAGGGGGGGGGAGCTAAAAGACAGGGACAGGAGGAGATAATTGGGTAGGGTGGGGGGCAGCTCAGTTTTAATTCCATTGGAAAAAGTGAAAAAGAGGGGGGAGAGTTTTAGGTGAATGTTCTAAAAATTATGTAAGAGGGAAAGGTCAGTCTTTTGGTTTTTTCGCCTTTTGTTTTGTTTTTTCGCACATTGAAAGTCTTTGCCCTTCCTTAGGGACGGGGCTATGTGTAAACCATTTATTTCCTCGGCGGGCTGTCGTTCACCCCAAAACCCCAAAGGGCCGTTAGTTTTTCAAACTAAAAAGTTTGAAGCACCCCACAGGGGGTTTTGCCCGTAAGAAAAAGGGGGTAAAACGAGGCAAAGGGGCCCCCCTCCCTGAACACCCCAAAAAAAACCCCGGATTTTATTTTTTCCCGCAGAGGGTACCCCAAAACCAACTGAACAAGTCTTTCCCCCGGGATAGTTGTTAAGTATTTGCGGGGAAGCAAACCGGGACAAAGGCGAATAGTGGGAAAAGCCCACGCAGACCCCAAAACTGTTCCCCCTTTACATCTTTTTAATATTCTAATCAGTGCTCTAGGGTAAAAAAATGGAAATTGCGCACTGTTAGTAAACCCAGCCCTAGCAAACATTTTTACTCTCGGGCCCCTTACCCCTTGACTGAAAAAGTCATGTTTTGGGGGCCGACTTTGTGCTTATCAGCAAATTTTTGATGAACCAGGACTTTTTACGTCTTTTTTAAACTAAATTATCGATTTTTTGGAAATAGGGTAATAAACAACACAACAAATGTTTTGTTTTAATTTTGAAACCAAGTCTACGAGAGGGATGTTTTAAAACATTTTTGAAAAAACTTCAATCTTTTTTATTCCCCGGGGTAAAAACGAAAAATTTTTCATTTTGGGCTGTTCGAATAAATATTGGCAAAGGGGTTTACGCAGTGTGGCCTAGATCTTTATACAGAGAGAATAAATTAAAACCCCATCGGTGTAAAACCAATTCATGACTGAAAACCCAAACGGACTATAAAACATGGGCCCAAAAGGGAAAATATCCATGTGTCTGTGGAAAGCTTTTCCCTTTTTACCCCCCCGTGGCATGAAGATCCACAGAAAAAAGATGGGGTTTTGTGTAAAGGGCCTTTCTGAATGAGTAGCAGCGCACTGCATCAGCAGATAAGACGTGGGGAAGACCAAGGCCGGGAATTTAAACCCAGTGCCAAGGACATCCCCCGCTGTTGGTTGGGATGGGGGAATTTTGCACGGGCCCCTCGTCAGGCGGCCTGAAACTAAACCCTGCCACGAGAAACAAAAACTAAACATTGGGAAAACTGGTGAAAAAAAACGTCCAAAGACTCGATGAATAAAAAAAAAGCACCCTGGAACAAAAACTACCTTTTTTTGGGGACATTGTGAAAGCCAAGGGCAAGAAAACGCCTATGGGAGAAAAAACTCCCCAAAGGGGAAAAACACCCCCAAAAGGGAAATCCAGCCCGCCGGGGGAAAAGAGGGAAACAAAAATCCGGGCCCAAAAAGGGAAAAAACCCCCAAGATGCAAATAAAGGCCCCGCACTGCGTTTAAAAAAACAAGGGTTTGGGGAAAAAAAACCCGGGGAAAGAAATAAAAGGAAAAACCAGCCCCCTAAACCCAAAGCGGAATTGCGAGGAAGGGGAAGAGAAAAAAGGGAAAAAAGACACAAAAAGGGGGTTTCCCCTTTTCAGAAAACCCCTTCCAGTTTGCCAGAAAAATGTTTGGCGGGCCAAAAGGGGCCCCTTTGGGTGGGGGGAAAAAGGAGTTTTTTAGCAAATTTGAGGAAAAAAATTACTCTGCCCCACAGAGAAAAGCACCATCGACATTAAGGTTTGTGGGGGCCCAACCCAAAACCCTGAAGGAACATTTCCCAAGGGAAAAGCCCCCAAAACTTTGGGGCGGAAATCAAAGAAGGTGGTCGACAAAGCAGACCCAAATCATCCCCCCAGGGCCAAACGGAATCCCTTACCAGCTTTACAAAAAAATGTCCAATTTTATGGGTGGTCCACGGGGCTGGCGATCGGCTTGGAGAAACCAGAAGATCAGCGGCCCAGGGGGATGACGGCAGATGGTTGTGTACTTTCCCCAAGAGCAAAATTTCAATTTGAAAAATCAGCCAGTTCGGGCCGTATCCCCTAGGAAGGGTCAAAGGGGAAAAAAATCTTCTTCTCTGTCTTTGGCAGAAAGGGCCCGGGAAAAGAAAGTGGAAAACAAGTACTTGGTTGTTTTGGGCCCCGGGGAAAGGTGGCATCCCGGGCCGGGGGGTGGTTTGTGATAGAAAAACCGCCAAAAATGATCTGGGCGCAATCCAAAAAGCAAAAAAAAAAAAGAGGGGACCGGGAAAGTAGTGTGGTTTGGGATCTGGAAAACATAGGGAAAATCGGGCCCCAAATGGGATGTTTACAGTTGGCTCTTGAGATGTACCATGTCCCCAAAGAACATCCGCGATTTGCTCAAGAAGTATTTCCAAGGGCCCTTCCCCAATGCGGTTCTCTACCAAGGAGTACACAACAGACTGGATCAACTTGGAAGGGGGTTTATTGCAATGGGCTGTCAATTTCCCAAATGTTGGGTGCGGGAAATGGAAACTATCTTAAAAGCAGCAACAAAAAAAAAGCGGGGAAAACAAACAGACCTTGGAAATGGATACAAGATCCCTTCCTCTAAAGGCCTTCATGGATGACATACAGTGATTTCACCCAGAGAAAAAGGGGGACACGTCATGTGTGGAGAGGCGGGAAACGACTTAGTTGCCTCACCAAAAATAAAGGGTTCAAGTAAAAGGGAAATCACGGAGTCTCTCCTGGGAAAAGGAAAAGTGGCCCGGTTTCTGTGGTCTTAAATTTGTTCCCAACCCGGGGCCATTTCCAACAGTCAAGAAAAAACCAGTCAAGACCCTTGGAAGAGGGTTGATGATACGCTGAAAGAACACAAAGAGCAAAAGGGAAACCCAAGCAGATGGCGGAGGAAGGCTTGGAGACCATTGCCCGGGTGGGGGGCCCCTGGAAAATAAAAGGGTCGGGTGTCGGCATTTCATGTTTGATACCAAAGCTTCCTATGGCCTCTTTGTATCGCCCTTTTTTCACCGCATAGTGGAGGCAATGGAAGCCAAATTTAACAAAATTCAAAGGAAAGGGGTTGGTGTCCCCACTGTTGATGCAAAAGCGCTGTACTGGCGCCCAAGGGAAAGCCCGAAATACCACTGAAAAAAACCCCCTGGGAGGGAATTTTCCCAAAACAAGGGGGAAAATCAGACTTCAAAGATGCTGGGGACTCGGAGAAAAGGGGGTTGAAAGCAATCAAACCCCCGTGAAGGGCAGGGGAGAAATGGAAAGTTCAAGGGGCGATGGATTCTGCAAAAAAAAAGTCTCAAGATAGAGAAATAACAGGGGCCCCACCAAAAACCAACAGACAAGGACTGGGGGTGAAACCCAAAAATGAATTTGGGGGTTTTAAAGGCCAAAGGGAAAAAACCAAAAAAGACATGATGATTCGGAAAATGAGAAAAAGAAAGGGAAAACCAAAAAATCCAAAAAGCAAATCCAGGAAGAGCCAGCAAGGGGAATGGAAACGTGGGAGAAGCAAATCCAAAGAAAATCCCCACTTGGAAGGGCATTTGGCGCCCCCCTCTCAGGACAGCTTCATTCTCAGAAA
>JAMYXO010004269.1:5000-17820 GCA_033310375.1 Conus canariensis | reverse complement strand
TTTTGGGGGTTTGTTTTTTGGTTTTGGGGGGGGGGGTTTTTGGGGGGGGTTTTTTTTGGGGGGTGTTTTTTGGGGGGTTTTTTTTTTGGGTTTTTGGGGGGTTTTTTTTGGGGGGTTGGGGGGGGGTTTTGTTTGGGTTTTTTTTTTTTGGGGTGGGGGGTGTGGTTGTGGGGGTTGGTGGGGTTTTGGGGGGGGGGGGTTGGGTTTGGGGGGGGTGTTTTGGTGGGGGGGATTTGGGGGGGGGGGGGGTTTTGGGGGGGGGGGGGGGGGGGGGGGGGGGGGGGGGGGGGGGGGGGTTGGGTGGGGGGGGGTTTTTGTTTTTTGGGTTTTTGGGTTTGTTTGTGGGTTTTTTTTGTTTGGGGTTTTTTTTTGGGTTTGGGGGGGGGGTTGGTTTTGGGGGGGGGTTTGGGGTTTTTGGGTGGGGTTTTGAGGGGTTTTTTATTTTTTTTTTTTTTGTTTTTGGGTTTTTTTTTTTTTTTTTGGGGGGGGGTTTTTTTTTTGTTTTTTTTTTTTTTTTTTTTTTTGTTGTTTTTTTTTGGGGGGGGGGTTTTTTTTTGGGGTTTTGGGTTTTTTTTTTTTTGGGGGGTTTTGGTTTTTGGGGTTGGTTTGGGGGGTTTTTTTTTGGGGTTTTTTGGGTTGGGTGGGTTTTTTGGTTTTTTTTTTGGTTTTTTTTTTTTTTTTGGGTTGGTGTTTTGTTTTGGGGGGGTTTTTGGGGGGGTTTTTTAAAAATTGGGTTTTTTTAAAGTTGCTTTTTTTTTGGGGGTTTTTTTTTGGTTTTGGGTTTGGGGGGTTTTTTTGGGGGGTTTTTTGGTGGGTTTTTTGTTTTTTGGGTTTTGGGTTTTTGGGGGGGGGGTTTTTTGGGGTTGGGGGGGTTTTTTAAATTTTTTTTTTTGGTTTTTTTGGTTGGTTTGGGGGGGGGGGGTTTTTTTGGGGGTTTTTTGGGGGGGTGGGGTTTTGGGTTTTTGGTTTTTTTTTGGGGGGGGGTTTGGGGGTTTTTGGGGGGGGTTTTTTTTGGGTTTGGGGGGGGTGGGGTTGGGTTTGGGGTTGGGGGTTTTGGGGGTTTGTGTTTTTGTTTGGGGGGGGGTTTGTTTTTGGGGTTAAAAAATTGGGGTTTTGGGGGTTTTGGGGGGTTTGCTTTTTAATTTTTGTTTTTTTGGGGGGCGGGGGGGGGGGGGGGGGGGGGGGTTTTTAAATTTTTTTTTTTTTTTAAATTGAAAATCTTTTAAAAGGCATGCAAAGTTCAAACAAACACCACCAACACACACCCCAACACCACACACACAAACACCAAACACACACCCACACCAAAACCACACACACCCACAGAAACACCACCACGAAACCCGCCGCACACCACACAAAACACACCACACACCCCACACAAAAACCACAAAAACCCCACACACCCCCACACACGCATGCGCCCGCGCCCACTTCACAAAAATTCACATGTTGAAAATTTTTTTAAAGTGGGGGGGGAAAAACTTTTTAAACCAAAAAACAAAACAAAAAAACAACAACACACAACCACAACACACACACCACACACACACCCCACACACCCACACACACCCACCACGCACGCACGCACGGCACCCACACCCAAAAAAACCCCCACCCCCACACACACACACACCCACACACCCCACAAAACACCACACAAATTATGGGTCGGGGCCCCAAAAAGCCGGGAAAAGGGTTTTAAATTTTGGGCCAAGACCACCCCCCGGGTTAAAATTTTTGGGGGCCCATTTTTGGGCAAAGGCTGTTCATGCCCCACTTCTTCCCAGTCCTTTTTTTTCTGGTTTTAAAAATTTCAAATTTTTCTTTGGGTATTTAGCCGGGAACCCCCACCTGGCCCAAAAGGGGCCAAATGGCAAAAAGGGGAGGGGAATGTGGTTTAAAGGTCACAGACAAAAAACCACACATAAAAATTTTTTTAAGGAACAAAACAAAACTAGTTAACTCCCCCTTTTTTGCTTGCAGAAAAGATTGGCTTCCGAAAAAAGGGACGGGGAAAATTTTTGGGTGTTCAAAATCCATTAGAATACTTAATATGTGGTGTGTGTTTTTTTTTTCTTTTGCAACAACCCCCTCCTGGGTTTTCCCACTTCACGGGGGGCTCATGAGGAAGACGGGAACCCACTTCAGGGATACTTCTTATTATTTAAAATTTTCCCAGCCCCAAAAACCTGGTTTGTATTTCTCGGGCCCGGTTGAGTGGGGGAATATTTTATGAAAAACTAAAAACCACACCCAAAAAAAAAAAAAACCCCCTGTCTTTGCTGTCTCAAACCGGAATGGCATTTCCCCTTTTTAAAAAAATTTTTTTTCTTCTTTTTTACCCTCCTCATCGTATCCCCTGAAAAAGAATCTTAAAACTCTTAAACATTTCTTACCTACCTTCAGGTCCCTCATTTCAAATTTCATCCCACTTCTTTGCGTTTTGATTTTCGTGTTTTTTCCGGGGGCCGGGAATACCATTTTAGAGCGCCAAAAACTCTAATTTTGGGGATCCGGGGTTTTGCGGGTTCGAACCTCCGCCGGGACCGTTTCGGTACGGGGGGATTTTTTTCCCTGGGGTTTACTTTGGGTTCTGACTCCATTTTCCCAAAAGTCCTTCAAAATTGAGACTTTAAACCAGGTCCGTGTGTGGAACCCCACGAAATAACACTTGCACACACAAAAAAACCCTTCCCCCAATTTTCCCGGAAAAAAGGGGCCAGTTTGGCCTTGGGTAGGGGAGGGACACTTACCAAAAATCACCCTGCGTAAGAAAGGGAAAGAATGAAGGAATAAGGAAACTAAAGTAACATATTACGGGGTTACAGGGGAAACGACTAAATTTGAAGCGCCGGGCTGCGCTTTCGTGGGCCCTTTGCTCAGGGGGCAGCCCGTTGGGTAAACAGTGGGTTGAAAAACGTTTCAGAGCTTGGCCCCAGCCGGGGAATGGGCGCTTAAAATATTCTTTTTAATTTAATATAATGGAAAATTACCCGGGATCGTTGTTGGGGGGGGGGTTCCCTTTTGGGAAATGACGTTTCCCCCGGGTTTACCCCGCGACAAGAAATTATTGTCGTCAGTAGGGGGTTTTGTGGGTGTCCCCAACTATATTAATAAAACACCCAAACCACTGAAAAACCACCGGTGGGGGCCCTTGGGCAAGCGGTGAGTGTCTTTCCAGGGGGTTCCCCATGCCCCATTTGGGACAGGGGACCTCTCCCGGGGGTTTGGCTAAATTTGGGGGCGCAGTGGTACAAGGAGGGGGGCTGTGGAGGGGGCCCGGGAATGAACCGGGGGGGAATTTGCCGTAAAGGGGACAAGAATGAACGCAAAGAAAAAAGAAGAAGAAAAAGGGAAAGGGAAGAAGAAAGGGGGGAGGGGGAAAAAAAGAAAAAAGAAAAGGGAAAAAGAAAAAAGGGGAGGGGGAGGAAGAAGAAAAAGAAAAAGAAAAAAGAAAAAGAAGAAGAAGGGGAGGAGGGGGAAGGAAGAAAATTTAAGGAAAAGAAAAATGAAAGAAAAAAGGGAAAGAGAAGAAAAGTAAGAAAGAAAAAGGGAAAGAAGGAAAGAAGAAAAAGGGGGGGGGGGAAAAAAGGGGAAGAAAAAAAGAAAAGGAAAAAAAGGGAAAGAAAAAAAAAAAAAAGAAGAGAAGAAAAGGAAGAAGAAGGAAAGAAGAAAAAAAAAAGAAAAGAAAAGGGAAAAAGAATAAAAAAGGGAAAGAAACTTTTTACATAAAGGGGTCATTCGCCCCAACCCATGTTTGGCCAATTTGTAATATCTTTTTCTTTAAATTTAAATTTTTTGGGGAAGAGAAAGAGAAAGAAGGGGGAAGAGAGAAGGAGAGAGAGAACAGAGAAAAGAGAGGGAAGAAGAGAGAAACAGAGAAGAGGAAATTCCATGCTTGTGTTTGCGTTTGTGTGTGTGTGTGTGTGGTGTGGGTGGGGTGTGTGTGTTTGTTTTGTGTGTGTCGGGCCGGTGTGTCTTATGTTTCGTGCCCTTGTTTTGGGCTGATTTTCCATTTTTAAAGAAATTGTCTCCCACCCCACCCTTTTTACTCCTCCCCCCCCCCCCCACTCCATTCTCACCCCCTCCCCACCTGCCCTCGGGGGCACCAGTCTCACGCTGTTCATAAATGGCTCCCCCATTTCACAACGCTGTCACGTTTTTTTTCTGTCAATTCCCGCTTATTACGTTGTCTGTTTTCTGCCTCCAACCCCAAAGTTTTTGGGTTTAAACGAAAATTCGGCGGGGAGAGCAATTCCTCGCAAATCCTTCTAATCAACTAAGGGGAACAAAATCAGGACCCTTCATTATTTTTGTCCAAGGAATTGGAATCTTCTTTTTTTAGTCGGTTTAAAGCCTTTTAGGGTTTTTTTTAAAAAAAATTAACAGCCGCCCCCCCCCCCCCCCCCCCCCCCCAAAAGCCTATTGCTTCTGGAATTTCTGCCAGCTCCCCATATTCCCCCGGGCATTTTTTCTCCTCTGGCAATCTCTTGAAATTTTTCACGTTCTGCCCCGGTTTTTTAAATGAGGGTTGAAGGAAAAATTGGGTTTTGAAGTTTTCCCAAAATTTGGCAGTTTTTGCAGAGCTTGGATTTTGGGTTTAGCAATTTCCCTCTAACCTTTTATATTAAAAAAGGGGCGAGAGTTCATCATTTTTTCCGTACCCCCCCTCCCCCCCCTTCTCTTTCCCCCTTCCCTCCCCCCCCTCCTTTTCCTCCTTTTCCCCCTCCTCCTTCCCCCCTTTTTTCTCCTCCCGGGCCCCCCTGTCCTCCTCCTCCTCCTCCTTTTTTCTTCTTCTTCCTTTTTTCTTCTTCCCCTTTTTTTGGTTTAATGTTTTTTGGGAGATTTAGCATTTTTTCGTTTTTCCATATTTTCAGTGGGGGGTGCTGGTTTTAACACTTTACCGAAACTCCGTTTTTTAGTGACATTTGTTTTTGGGGGGACTTTGGCCGGGAAACCAGTTTTCCCAAGCTCTGATTTAGCATACTTTTTTTCTTAAACATCCCCCTGGCATTTCTATGTTTCTGTGATGCCGCCATTCTTTTAAAAATTTTGCATTTGTTGTTTCTGTGAAGCCATTCTTAAAAATCTCTGCATTTGGGTTTTACTGGATCCATTCCCAAAAAATTTTCTGCTTTGTATGTTTTTGCAATTTCCCGTCAAACTTATTTTGTTTTTTTCAACAAAATGGAAAGAAAAATATTTATCCCCCCTCTTTTCGCTTTTAGGGGTTTTTTTCCTTTTCCCGATTTTTCCCCCCCTCTAAGGGCTGCTTGGAGGGCCCAGGGACTACCCAAGCTTTAATTCCCCCTTTCCCTGACCCCCGGGGTTTACCGTTTTTTTCCGACGGGAATTTGCCCCCTTTGTGTTGAGAAAGTGGTTGTTGGGCCCCAAAAGGGGGAATTTTTTTTTTTCTCTCTTTTTAGTGTTTAACTGCATGTTGAACTCTTTGAGGGGCTTGGTTTTTGTCCCGGTTTTAAAAAAAAATCGTGTTAGGGGGGCATTGAATGTTTTTTTATTGGGTTTTTGTTGTTGTCGTTTCCCTGGGTAAAAGCTCCAGGGGTCAACCCAAAAAACCGAATATTTGGAAACACTTTTGGGACAAAAACCAAAAGCTGGGGGGAGAACAGATTGAACCGTTTTTGTTATCCCCCCCCACAAAAGGGGGCCACACTCCGAATTCGGGGGGTTTTGGAGACTGATAAAGTTATGCTTGGACTTGTCACAACTGAAGACAATCCCCGCATAAATATGCCAAACAAACAAAATTTTTATTAGCCCTTGGGGCTCAGCCTCTGTCAATTGGCCTGAACAGCCTTAAAACCTGGCAAAGTGTTTTTGGAATTTAACTCAGCACCCGGGTCCAGTTTTTCCTTTTGTCACAATGGACCCCGACAGGTCATTGGGTTCCGCCCCCTTGACCAGGTTTTTCGGGGTTTAGGGCAGGAAGATCCTACAGGCCTTTGTCTGAAGCTGATCCAAAACACTCTATTTTTCCTTTTTATTCAGCTGAACTTGTTTTGGGGTGCCCTTTTTCCCACCCAAAACCCCCCTTGACCTGGGTACATTTTTTTTTTTGGGGCCGCCTTTTGGGTTTTCCTTTAGCTTTCCCTTTTTCTGTTTCAAATTGGGGCTACTTTGTTTTGGGTTTCCTTCGGTTTTCCTTTTACAACCTTTCCCCTGTATTACTGTCTACTTTTTTGGACAGGCCCCTGGGGTTCCCCTTCACCCTTTTTTCGTATTACTGGTAAATTTTTTTGGCCTGGGCCCCGGATTCCCTTCGGGAACCCATTTTTTGCTGTTTTACTGTTAATTTTTGGCCTGGCCCCGGGGGGCGTTTTAGCCTCCTATTCTGCTGTTTTTCTTGCTACTTTTTGGCCTCCTCTGGAAATTTGTTCCCGCATCCTACTGCTGTATTTCTTTCTTCTTTGTTGGGGCCCGGCCTCTGGATTCCTTCACTCCTATTCTGCTTTAAAACTTGGTCCTTTGTTGGCCCCGGGTCTGGATTTTCACAAATTTTTCTGCGTAGTACTGTCAACTTTGTTGGGCTGCCTTCTGGGTTCCTTCAAATTTTCCTTTTCTGCGTTTTTTCTGTGCTTTCTTTTTATCTCCCCTTTTTTCCTTGCCCGCTCATTTTGGGATCCCACCTCCCTCCTCACTTTCCCCCCCCCCTCTCCTCCCCTCCTCTCTCTCTCCCCATTCCCCTTTTCTATTTTCTTCCCCCCCCCACTCTTTTCTATCCTTTTCTCTCTCGGTTTGGGGGGCGTGGGTTTTGGGGGTTGTGTTGGGGGGTTTGGGGTTTGTGTGTGGGGGTGTGTGTTGTGTGTGGGGGGGTGGGGGGCCCGGCCCCTGCGTGCTTGGTGCGGGCTTTTTGGGGGTGTGCGGGCCCCTGCGTGGGTGTTGCGCGCCGCGCGCGCGGCGGGTTGGGGGTGTGGGGGTTTTGTGTGTTTTTTCCCCGTGGGTTTTTCCTTTTTCCCGGGGGGGCGGGGGTCTGGGGAGGGTGGTTGTTTACGGGGGTTTTATTTACTCTGGGCACCAAACCTTTCCCATTGGGCTTTCAACCCCCGCATTTACCCCAAAAACCCGAAACTTTAGTCCTCTTCCTATTCCCCCTTTCCACTCCCAAACCCCCAGTGACCCGATCAATGTTCTTTCCAAAGGCCCCAAATTTAGGGGGCCCTCACGGGGGGACGGTGACCCCTTTTAATTCCCAAATAGAATGACGGGGGGAGTGGCCCATCCCAAATTGAGGTCCCGGGAACTGAGGGGGTCGATGGGTCTCTTCCCGGACTGTTGGACTTTGAAAAAATTTTCTAACCGGATTTGAGGGTTTTGCAGGGGTGCAACGGGGAAAAAAAAAAGAAAGAAAACCCGAAGGGGCAAGAGGGCTGTCTTTTTTCTTGCATCAAGGTGGATTCTCAAGAGGATTCCCTCTTGAAACTTTGGACTTTTGGGTTTTTCGTGGCAGGCAGACGAAAAAGGGCCCCCCCACATTGGATTTTGCGCTAAAACCGTATAACCAAATGAGCGTTTTGAGGCCTACAAAATCCGACCACATTAAATTTTTAAATGAAAATTAATGAAAAGGAAAAAAACCCCGCCAATTATCCCCCTTGTTTTGGGGGATTTTTCCCCCGATAAATCACATCTTCAACAATCACCTTCCCCTTTGGACGACAAATTTTTAAAGGGCCCATCCCTCAGCCGTGACCCTTTTTCTTTGGGGCCACCCGGAAACTCCCCCAAAATTTCCCCTTCTTTTGGGTTTTTTTCCCGTCGGGTTGGGAAACCCCCGGGTCTACCTTGATGGCCCTAAAGAAAAAAATAGGGTAATCAAATTTCAGTCGAAAAAAAAATCCAAAAAAAAAATTGCGCCGTCTATAAATTCTCGAGTCCCAAGGAAAAGGGCCCGGCGCGGTTTTTTGTTGGTGTGCAGGCCAAAAAAGGTGTCCGGGGGGCGCATTTCGCTAAAGTGTTACAAAAATTTAACTCCCCCACAACAGTTTTTTTCTTAGGTGCTTTTTGTCGTTTGGGAGCTATTAAATGGCACACCGGGTTTTGGGGGCTGTTTATCCCGCAGTTTGTGATTGGACCTCATTTGGCAGCTGTCATGAAATTAACGACCGAAAATTTTTTTTTTTCCCCGCTTAAGGAGTCAAATGAATTGGGACATTGTTTGGAGCCCCTGTTAAGGCAACAATGAATTAAAAGTGCCCCCATTTATCTGATTTAAAAGGGAATTCAATAAAAGCACTTTTTTTTTCGTTTACCCCAAAATGGCAAAATTTAAAAGTGTACTAGTTTTTGGAAAAGTCAAAGACAAAAACCTAAAAACAATCGTTTTTGTTGCTATGGGCGGGCAATTTTAGTTAAAATTTTTGCAACCCCGCATCAGGGCCCGTCAACAATTTAACAGTTTGGGTGTTGTGTCCCGACAATTTAAACAAACATCATTTTTTTCCCGTCATGCTAATCAAGCCCCCCATTTATTTTTTTTGCTGTCATGAAAAATAACAATACCTAATTTTTTCCCGGGGCGGTAAAAAGATTTACCCTCATTTTTTATGTTGCTGTCCCGAAACAACAATACATTATTTTCATGCCCTGTATGTAATGATTTACCCTCTTTATTTTTTTTCTGTCCTGGGCAATCAACAAAACAACATTTTAAAGTCCCCGTCAGGGTAATCATTTACACCTCTTTTATTTTTTTTTGCTGTCTTGACAAATTAAAAAATACATTTTTATTTCCCCTTCTTCTAATCATTGGGCACCCACTTTTTTTGTTGCGGGCTGGCAATTAATTATGGGAGGGGGGGTTTTGTCTTTCTATCAAAACCCTTTAATTTTTTAGATAGTTTTATGCTGCCGGATAAAAAAAAATCAACTAAAAAACACGTTTTATTGCTATCATAATGTTTTTAAAGCTTTAATTTTGTTTTAAAGTCACCCCCCATCCGGGAATTTTTTGATTGTACAATGGGAAATTTATAAAACATTGGGGTTTTTGGGTTTTCATAAAGACACTTAAAAAACAATAATAAATCCGTTTTTATTGGGACAAAAAATTGATAAAACATTGGTTTTCGTTACCCTAGTGCACTTAAACAATAACTTTCCCTTTTATACTGCCCGGGCGTGGCGGGTTGGGGGTTACTACTTTAAATTTATCTTCTTCTTTTTTTTAGTGTCCACAATTTATCAATGTTTTTTTTTTCGACAATGTTGTGTGTATACCAATTTTTTTCCCGCCTTTTAAGGGAGCCCTACTCCCAAATTCGGGGGAAGGTTTCAAAGTTAAGGGTTTTAAGTTCATTTCCTTTCCACGGCCAAATGGCCCTTTTCTTTCCCAAAGGGTTGGTGATAGGAATTTTTTCGTTTGCAAGATGTTGTGCGGCGTTCACACACGGAAAACCCCGGTTTAAAATTTTTTCGAAGGGCTTTATAAAATGGGTCAGAACCCAAAGTTAACCCGAAGGAAAAATCCCCTGTACCCAAACGGCCCCGGGGAGATGCACCCCCCAACCCAAATTAAAGAGTCCGGGGCTCTACCAACTGACTATTCTGGCCCCCCCAATTTATGCTGCTATCATGACAAGGAAAACAACAGTATTGGGGCAGGTTGGGTCACGACATTTTTGTGGGTGTGGTTCAAAAAAATCCTTCACACAGGGAAATTTTTTTAAAAAGGGAACCCAAAAATCACAGAAAAATGACCTTGGGGCGAAGAACAAATTTCCCCATTCGGCAAAAGGGTTTTTGTATTTGGTGGGGAAAATTTCCGGGTAGGGGGGGGGGGGGAGGGGGGGTTTGGGAAGGGGAAGGGGAGAGGGGGGGGAAAGAAAGATAAAATCGTCTTTTTTTCTTTAAAAAAAATAGATTGTAAGTTTTGGGTTTTTAAAAAAAAAAAAAAAAACCCCAAAACAAAACCCCAAAAACCCCCCCAAAGCACGAAACCAAACGCAAAAAACCCCCACACCAAAACACCCAACCCCCACACACCAAAAACACAAAACACCCCAAGCACACCCCCCAAAACCCCCCACGCACCACCCCACAACCCCCACAAAAAAAATTTCAAAACACAAAAACACAAACACAAAAACAAAATTTTACAAAACACACCCCACAACCCAAAACACACCCCCACACAACCCCCAACACACACACAAAACACCCCACCCAGAAAACCCCAAACGCAGGGAAGGGCCAAAACGCACACACAAAAAACACACCCAAAAACCCCCCCAAAACACCCCCAACGCACGCAAAAAAAACACACACAAAACACCCCACAAAAAACCCAAACACCCACAAAACAAAAACCCCACAAAAAAAAACCCCGGGACGCACACAACACCCCAGGGGGAAAATTTTTAAAAACAGTTTTTTAAACCCGGGGCCCCAAACGGGCCCCAAAAACAAAAGAAAAAAGGAAAGAGAGAAGGGGGGAAGAAGAGAAGAAAGGGAAGAAGAGAAGGGGGGAAAAAAGAGAAGGGGGAGAGAGAGAAAAGAAAAGTGGGGTGTGGGGGGTGTGGGGGGTTGGGGGGTTGTTTTGGGGTTTGGGGTGGGGGGGTGTTTTTTTTGGGGGGGGTTTTGGGGTTTTTTGGTTGTTTTGGTGCGTTTCGTGTGTGTGTGTGTTTTGTTTTTAAGGTGTTTTGGGTGGGGGTGTTTTGGGGCCCGGGGGGGGCGCGCCCCGCGGCCCCCCCTTTTGTGTTTTGTTTTTTGGGGTTGGGGTTTTGGGGTGTTGGGGGGGGTGTTTTTGGGGAAAAAGGGGGAAAGGGGGGGGGAAAAAGAAAAAAGGGGGAGTTTTTTGTGTGTCCCTGCCGCGCAAAACCAAAACGGGAAAATCCGGGCCCTTTCCCCCCTTTTTTTCCCCCCCAAAACCTTTAAATTTTTGGAAAACCCCGGGGGGAAACCTAAAAAAAAAGGGTTTTTCCCCCCCCCGGGGGTTTTTCCCCCCCCCCCAGCTCCCCCGGGTTTTTTTTTCCAAAAAAGGGTTTGGGGGTAAGTTTTTTTTGTTTAATTTTTTGCAAAATAAAATTTTGGGTCTGTTTCGTAAACCCCGGGTCCCACCCCAAAATTTTTGGGGGCTTTTTTTTTCCCCCTTTTTTCTATTTTTCCCCCCCAAAATTTTTTCGACATGGGTTTTTTTTTTTTTTTTTTTTTTTTCCCAAAAACAAACAAAAAAAAAAAAACCCCCAAAAAAAAAAGGGGGATGAACCCAAAAATTTTTCCCCGGGCCCCACGTAAAAACCCCCGCCCCCAGGGGCCCCGCCCCCGCCAAAACAAAAACACCCCACCAACACCCACCACACACAAAACCCACACAACAACACACACACACCCCAGGCCCCAAAGAGAGAAAGGGAAAAAAGGGGGGGGGAAAAGAGAAGAAAAAGGGGGAAAAAAAAAACCCAAATCAAACCTCGAATCAAACCCCAAATATTTTTTTTTTTTAAATTTTAAAAAAGGGGGCCCCCCCCCCTTTAACCCTGCCCAAAAAAGGCAAAAAACAAAAAAAAACACCCCAACCCCCCTCGGGGCATAAAAACCCAAAAATTTTAAAAAAAATTTTTTGGGGCTAAAAAAATTTTTTTTTTTCCCCCAAAATTTAAAATCTGGCTTTTTTGGGGTATTAAAAGAAACATTTTTTCCCCTTTCTTTTTTTAGTTTTTTTTTAAAAAAAAAAAACGGTTTCAAAAAAAGGGGGTTACTTTTTTTCCCCCTTTTTTTTTTCAGTAAAAGAAAAAAAATGCCCAATTTTGGGGGGGGGAAAAGGGGGGGGAAAAAGGGGAAAAAAAAGAGAGAAAGAAGAGAAGGGGAGAAAAAGAGAAGAGAGAGAGGAAAAAAGGGAGAGAAAAAAGAGAAAAAGGCATTTTTACATTTTTACTAAAAATTGGGGCCCTTTTTTTTCTTTAAAATTTTCCCATCTTTATCCCTTAAACATTCCCTTCTTTTTTTTCTTTTTCCCCTTTTCCCCTTCTTTTTTCTTTTTCTTCTTTTTCCCTTCCCCCCCTCCTTCCCCCCCCCCTTTTCCCCCCTCCCCTCCTTCCCCTCCTCCCCCCCTCCTTTTTTCTTTTTCCCCTTTTTTTCCCCCTTCTTTTTTCCCTTTTTTTTTCTTTTTTTTTTTTCCTTCTTTTTCTTTTTTCCTTCTTTTCACCATTGTGCCCCCCACAAAAAAAAAAAGGGGGCCCGAAACAACCCACCCCCAACCCCCTTTAAGGTTTGGGTTTTGGGGTTCTGTTTTACGAAAAAAAGCCTGTAAATAACCCGACCCCTCAACCCACACCCCCAACGCCCCTCCCCCCCCCCCCAAAATCCCCCCCCCTCCCGCCCTGCCGCCCAAGTTCCCCCGTCATTTTTCCTTGGAACCCCCCCCCTTCTCCCCTTTTCCCCCCTCCCCCTTCTTTTTTGCCCCCGTCTGCCTTTTTGTGAGTCGTCTTTGGCCCCCTTTTTTGTCTTCTGCTCGGCGGGCCGGGCCCTCCGCCCCCCGTTTTTTTTTTTAAATCTTCTGTCGGCTTTTTTTTGTCGTCTGCCCTTTTGGGGCTGTTCTCTTCTCTTTCCCGTTTCGCCCTTCCTTGTTTTTTTTTCCCTGTGTTTTTGGGGGGTGTGGGTGTGTTCGTGGGGGCGTGCGTGCGTGGGGGGGGTGGTTTTGGTGTGTTGTGTGGTTTTGGTGTGTGTGTTTGTCGCGCGCGCGCGGGGGGGGGGGTTGTGTGTATGTTTTTTTGTGTGTGAAGCGCACATGCGCGCACACCCCCAATTTTGGGTTTATTTTTTTTCGTCCTTTTTAACCTTTGGAGCTGCCCCGGGTTTT
>JAMYXO010004268.1:10000-12500 GCA_033310375.1 Conus canariensis | reverse complement strand
GTTTTCTCTTTGGGTAGTTTTGCTCCATAGGCGTCTCTACATGTGGCATACACAATGTCCCCATATGTGGCTAGTTTGTGTTCCAGGGTGCTTTTCCCTATCAGTGCATCGAGTCTTTGGACGATTTTTGCATCCAGTTTCTCCCAATCTTCAGTTTCGTTTGCTCGTGGCAGGTTGAGTTTCAGGCGCCTGGCATCGAGGGCCTGTGCAAATTCCTCATCCGAACCAACAGCGTGGATGTCCTTGGCACTGTGGTTTAAATCCTGGCCTTGGTCTTCCGACGTCTTATCTGCTGATGCAGTGCGCTGCTGCTCATTCAGATGAGTCTTCACACATCCCATCTTTGTTCTGTGGATCTTCATGCCACGGGTGGTAGCGAAACGCTTCCCACAGACACATGGATATTCCATTTGGTCCATGTTCATAGTCCGTTTGGGATTTGCAGTCATGATTGGTTGAGCACCGATGGATTCATCATTCTCTCCCCCTTTCGGTGAATCCTGGGAGCATCTTTTCCTTTTATTCTTAGTAGCCACATGTTTAAGGCAAAGTGGGGAGCCAGCCCACAGAGCCCTTGGTTCTGGTCTTTCCCAGTGTCCTCCGGTCTTTCCCGGACGTCCTCCGGCCTATTCCCGGAAGTCAATGGTTTACCCATGCATCAGTAGAAAGAAACTCGTGGAGAGCGTGGCAGCAGAGAGTCCTCAGAAGAGAAGCCCCCTTCAAGCAAGTGTTTCGGCCCTTATCTCCTGACACTCTGGGGGGGGGGGGGGGGGGGGGGTTGGGCCACACCCGGTTCATGACTCCGGATGTCCCTCTGCTGCCCTTTTACATACAGTGCTTTGACTATTGGCTGAATATTCTTGAAATCCTAACGCAAAAAATAGCATACAGTCATTTAACCATAAGCTGAACAATTGACAGGTGTCCTGCGCCGTTTTAGGGAAGGGCAGTCTACCACTAACGTATAAAGTTGCACGTCGAATCTTAACTGGCCTACGAGTCTCTTCTTCTTCTTCTGCGTTCGATTGAAGCTGGATGCGTCAGACTTGTAACCCGGCCGCCATGATGAAGCCCGCGGTCTTCTCCAGGTCAGAACGGGCTCCCCAAAGCTGCGCCTGTAACTCCGCTCCCCCCGGCCAGGTTTTGTGTCGTAGAGCTGCGTGAGTAGGACAGCGCAGGAGGACATGTTCAGGGGTCTGGGGTCCAGTGCGACATGGACACTGGTCAGTGTAGGTTATCTTCAGGCGGTTAAGGTGGCTCAGCAGTCTGCAGTGGCCGGTCCTCAGTCTGAAGAGGATTGTCTGCTGGTGCCTTTGGAGCTGGTGGATCGGGTCAGCACCACTCTCTGCACCCAGCCTTCTCTTCCACTGGGACTGAAACTGGTTGTGGATGATGGTCTTGGCCTCCCTGTAGGTCACGGGGTGGCTGAACTGCTCCATTTTGCTGCCTGCTTTGGAGAGAGCATCAGCTTTTTCGTTGCCCATGATCCCACAGTGAGACGGAATCCACTGAAGCGTAATGACAGACTGTTTTGAGAGTTCATGGAAGGCAGCCTTGATGTCTTGCGTATGTTGTTCATTTCTTGTGTCCTGGAGTCCCTGCAGCAGAGACCGGCAGTCTGTGAAGAAGACAACCTTCTGTGATGGGCTGGCCGGTCCCAGAAAGATCCTCACTGCGTGGAGCAGTGCTATTGCCTCCGCTCTGTAGTTGGAGGAGATCTTTCCAGTAGGGAAGGCCTTGTGTGTCAATCTTCCATTGGTGTGTCTGATGAAGAACCCTGCTCCTCCATTCTTGACTGCTCCTTCTGAGGATCCATCTGTGAAGACGTGGGTCCACTCACTGGGGTTGTATTGGTTGGCGATCATCTCCTGTGCTACAGCTTTCATTACTTGAGGGGCTTGACGGTCCATTTTTGTAATGCCAGGAACTTCGGTGATGATTGCGACATCTTCCAGGTGATTGTCTGGTTCCTCAAAATTTGGAAGCATCTCCATTTCGGCAGGTGAAACAGGCAGCAGGTCTTCATTGCTGCGATGCAGGCTCTTAGACAGGTGGTTGAAACTTGTTCTCTTTAGCCTGTTTTTGGTGGGGTTCTGCATCTCGGTGTGCATGGGGTGGGTAGGCATACGCAGTAATATTTCACTGTGGATGAAAACCTTCTCCTCGCGTCTGTCTACGAGGGAATGTAGACTAGTAAGCTTCTCCATGGCTTGGATTGGGGTAGTCTTCATCCCACCAGTGATCAGTCGCAATCCTGCATTCTGCACTTTGTTCAGGCGACTGGTGTTGGTCTTGGATGCAGTGGCCCATGCAGAACTGCCATACTCCAGGGTTGGTCTGACGGTACCCACATACACCTTCTGCAGGATGCTGCTGTTTGCGCCCCAGGATGTACCGGCCAGGTTCTTCATGATGGCGAGCTTCCTGACTGCTTCGTTTTCAATGTTCTTGAGGTGCGGATTCCAAGTAAGCCGCTTGTCCAGCTTGATGCCTAGGTATG
>JAMYXO010004268.1:0-5000 GCA_033310375.1 Conus canariensis | reverse complement strand
ACATAATGTGTAGGATTATCTGTTTTTAATACTAATTTACTAAACTTTTGAGACTTAAGTTTTTGCTTAATCCTTTGTTTTTCTTGATCGTTTTCAATAACATCATTTTCACGCATACATTCATCAAATGCGTCTCTGTCTTTCATGTGGAATAAAACTACAGTCTTTAATTGCTCTCTAAAGTCTTTTAAAACTGAGTTATATTTTTGACATAAAATCCACACACTTATCCTAGCATGTCTTCCACTGAAAGCTAGTTTTGACAAAGCGTTTCTTTTTTTGACTATATCCTTTTCTGCTGAACAATCATCTATAATAAATAATGTCTGAGTTCCTTCAAACTGTCTATAAAAGTGTTCTAAACACTCACTCAGTTTATTGCTAGGATCAACTAAATAGATTTCATCATCTGTCCATATAAACCTTCTGTCGTGATATGCTTTGTTCCACTTTAATGTTGGACAGAAAATTACTATATGATCAAAATTATAACGATAAACTGTTTGTAATAGGTCGAGGACAAATATTGTTTTTCCACAGCCAGTCTGTCCACAAATCAATGAACAATGAGGGGTTTTTGTCATAAAGTTTAACATCGGCATTGACACCATAGTTTTATAACAGAATTTAATTTACACCAGTTAGTGTTGTTATCATACTCTCTGTCAAAACTTGTTCAGTATAATAAAACCCTATAAGGCCCAAATGTGTAAGATTAATCCAGTTGAGTTCTGTAAGATCGTTTCTATTTAGACTAATATCAATTTTGTTGCTTGTTGTTATGACCTTAATATCCTCGCCATTGTAAAGAACGACGACAGTAACTTTAAGTTTGTCAACGTCTAAGTTTTGCCAGCTAATAAGAATTCCTTTCATAAGATTGTCACTGACGCCCAGAGCTCCATTTCTTGCCTCATCTTTTAAGACAGAAATTTTAAATATCATTGTGAACGTGTCTCCTAATTTTGTGCGTGGAATGAACTGTAATTTTGTAGAAGCTTTCTTTAAAACCGATTCTCTTCTGTGGAGGATGTACTGTTTGTCCCCAAACGGCTTTATTTCGATCTCTTTCCGACTGTTGTCCTCTGGCATAAGACTTACATGTAAAGGGCCAGAGTTCAATGCTTTTCTGAAACTTTTTTGGCGGTCAAAAAATGTAAATGGGCTTAAGAATTCAAATTTTATGTCCCATTCTAAATATGGTTCTAAGTGCCATTTGTTGTCAGTTTTTCGAACTATTTTATATTCATACTGACCCGCATTATTTGCTTCTACATTGCGTAGTTGTTCTAGTTTAGGAAACCTTTTGTTGTCGTCAACCTCTTTGCGCTTATAATAACCATCTTTAGTGTACTCAAAACCATATAAAGTGCCTATCTCACCGTTTTGTTCAAAGTCCTCAACGTCTGCAAGGTCTTTTAATTCTAAAGTTACACACCTCTCAGGCGCTAATGTAACTCCCGATTCTTCTGGTCCACGTGACATTTTTTAAAACAACGTATTATTTTATTTCTAAAACAATGTGCAGGTTATCACATTTTACGACTTTCCCTGTTTTATCTGTGATCTTTATATTAAATGATCTGACCCTCCCACAAGCTAATCTTTTAAACTGTAAATTAGGGAATTGTATAATTTCATAATCGCAATATGCAGCTTTCCTGATGGAAGAGCTCTTAAAACAGTTGAGGGCCTTCCATCATATAAGTTTTCATCAGTGCTCAGCTCGTCCAAATGAACATAGAGTAATGAATGTAATGCAAGATCGAGCGGATATTCTCCCTCATAAGTAGTTTTGTCTGATGTAACTCTAAAACTATGAATGCCTCGATTGTCAGTTGCAAAGCCTAACATTTTAGCTAGCTCTCCATCAAAATAGTAACCTACTTCTTCTTCAGGTTTGAATGCTAACATTATTTTCAAATTTGCATTGTTAAGTTTGAGAGTAATGTCGAAGTTACTCATTGCTTCTTTTAGCGAGCAAAACCCGTAGTAACCATCAGGTATGGTTAACTGGCTAACTAAGTTTCCTCTATTATCATATTTTTTAATCTTATTATTTTCCTTGGATTCAGTTATATTAAACCATACGACTTTGTAGAATATTTCATGGAGTGCAACCCTTTGGGTTCCACATTCATTATCAATAGCATATTCTAAAAACGAAGGACTGTCTTGAGTTGTTATTGTTACAAACATTTTTAAAACAATTTAAAAATGAGTGCATTCAAATATACTAATGCAAAATATTCTGTTGGGCCGCACTACAATCTTAAAAATATAACAACTGATACCCTCGACATTTCTGTGACTCAGTCTGACGCCTTTCAAGTAAAGGTTAGTACTCCATTAAACAGATATCTTAACCCTCCTATTAAAAAAGACTACATCGCGAAAGTGTGGTTCAGTCATCCGATGCAGTTTTATCAGAACCAGTTAAACTTTGTTGTGTTTTGTGCATCAACTGGGTGTGGAGTGTCGTATGCTGATCATTTAAATCATCTGATCCTTTGGTGAGGTCAGTGTATAGATTTCATTTTTATTACACCTTCAGACGTATTTTATCTGAACTGCAAGCGCCATTACCAAATGACAAAACGTTTAATCCATTCAGCAACAGAATAGATTACAAGGCTTTTGAAAGGATCTGTAACGAATTTGATATTGACCCAAAGACAGACTTTAGACAAAAGTTGGATCTTAATCATGGTTTAGGCACCCTTTATTTTTGGGGCGTGCACAGAAAGTATAACTATGATTGGAATCCTCCTTACACATCTTTCTCTTCAGGCACAACTGTTCACCTCGGGTCCATAGAGCAAGAGCATAAAACAGCGTGGACAACATTTATTTTAGACACTTCTAAGGGTCTAACTAGAGCGGGAATAGAACGAATAAACGACTCTATTCGTACTTATGTTTGGTGTTTGCTAGGTTCGCAAGAGCACAGGCAAGATCTAACATAACTGATCCTTCTACTGGCTTTGATGCCCAAAAACAGTATTTAGCAAATTTAGAGGACGCCATTAATTCTGCAATTGATTTGCCTTCAAGTATTAAAAGGTACCAAAATGTTTTACAATTTGCAAGATCGAAAGTAGACTTTGCTGTCGGCACTGGTTTATACATGCTACCTTCTGACCTCAGGCTCCAGGTAGGAACAATAATAAACTACAACAATGAAATCCTTGTTGCAGGAAATGAACAGAAGGTTGGACAAAACGACATAAATTCTGAGCCAGTAATATTACAAACAATAAAAAAACAAGATGGCCCCCCAAGAATAAGTCATCCAATCCCCGTGGCCCAAAGCCCAAAGGCCATTGAAGACGCGCGTGATGACCATGAATATGAAAAGACAGCACTTGCTTTTGGATTAACTGCCCTAGGATTACTTGGTCTTTATCTTACTAAAGAGTAACCCAACTATTAAGACAACTAATGCCCATAAGTGCTCAGCCATAAAACCAACTACTTTACTTGCAGTAGACAAAAGCCAGCTAACGATCCCCCCTATTATACCAGGCAAAGAATCTATTGCCTTACTGGCTAATTTTTTTAGTAAGTTTGCAAGGTGATCGAGTTGTTTTTTTACCCATGATTTATCTGATGACGGAGTTGGCGGGCCTGGCGGCACTGCTCCCCCCCCACCGCCGCCTGTAATAGCCATTACCAGTGTACTTATTGCAAATCCTAAGGCTGTTATAACACTTGCTAATGTGACACCTTGCTCTCTAAACAGTGTTCTTATTCGTTCTGCTAACGTTGTGTCTTCATATAAAATTCTTTGGATAGTTTCTCTTATTCTGCTCACTTGAGTTCGTAATTGTTCTCGGTTAGTAGACAACACTTCTAGTCTTGCTGATCTCTCTTGTTCAAGATCTTTTAGTCTTTGTGTTATTCTTTCTTTAACACCAGGTCCTAAGTTGTGGTCATCAGCCTCAACTAGTTTTTCTTTTTCTCTTTTTATATGCTCATCTAGTTCACCCAGTTTTTGCTAAATTGTTTGTTAATTCGCCTCTGATGCTTCTTAAAGCATGATCAAGGGCCGTTATTTCTCTCATAGGTAGCGGCGGATCGTGCATAGTTTTTAATGCTGTTTCTTCTGAAAAACTGGTTTCTGCTTCTATTGCTTGTATTATTTCGTCTGCTGTTTGATTTAAATCTTTAAGTTCTGTGTTTTGCATTCGGTTATCTGTTGGGAGTTCTTGTAGTGTGTTTTGAAGTTTAGCAACTGCCTCACTGTCTAATCTTCGCGGTTTAGCAATGCCAAGGCGATTTTGATCGCTAACACTGAGCCTTTGTCTAATTGTAGTCTTTGCTAAAAACTTTGATGGGTCTGGTTTAGATGTAAGCTGTACAGGTTGTCCTTGCTCGTTTTTAAAAAACAAATGGTCATCTTTTGTTTCAAAATCATTAGGGTCTATAAATTCGGGAGGTTCTTGGCCTAAACTTTGATAAAATGATTTGACCTTACTTTCTGTTAATTCACGCCGCAATGATTGTAATGGATGGGTCAAAGGGAGTCATTTCACTCATGTCGTCTCCAGGATCAAAAAACATCATAATCTTCTTCACCTTCAATGCCTGCCATGGTTTTAAATAATTAACTTTTTATTTTGTTTATAAAAAATGTCACAAGCATATGGCTCATTCTTGACCCGCATAGAAGACTGAAGAGCCCTTTGGCGTGAAGGGAAATAAACAGAATATTTATTGTTCCAAATAATCCATCTACTATTGATTCAGTCAAATTCTTACTGTTAAATTTCCAGACTAGGAGCAGATGAAGTGATTGTGCCGGGATCTGCACGCTACTTTTAAAATAGAACTTGATTCAGCAACAGACGTAAACAGGACAGTTGTACAGAATCTGGGACGGGCAATCGTTAAGAAAATTTTATAAAAAACTTGAGGGGCAAGAAATATTTTCTTTACACAATGCAGACATATTTTCTAATCTATTGTGATCTATGGCTAACCGCAATGAAAGGGCTGAC
>JAMYXO010004267.1:0-12500 GCA_033310375.1 Conus canariensis | reverse complement strand
TTTAAGAAATTTTAAATTTAAGATAAAGTTAAAAAATTTTAAATATTGGGGTTCAATTTTTATAAAAAGGTAAACTATTAATTTAAAAGTAAATTAAAATTCGATAAAAAGATTTTTAATAATTAAATTAAAGCTTTAAAAAATTAAAGGGGGGAAAAAAAATTAAAATTAAATATCCTTTAAAAGGAAACCCCACAAAAAAATTAAATTTTAAAAATTTAAAATTTAAAATTAAAAAATTTAAAATTTAAAAATTAAATTAAAAATTAAAACAAGTTCCTTAAATTTAATTTTGAAAACCAATTTAAAATTTTATTTTAATTTAACAAAGTTCAAAATTAAATAACAAAAAAATTTTAAAAAAAAATTTACTTTTTTAAATTTTAAAAATATCATTTTACAGAAAAAAAGTTTTTTGTTAACCCTTTAAAAAAAAAATTTACAATAACCAGCCTTAAAAATAAAGAAAATTTAAAGTTTTAAATTAAAAAAATTAAATTTTAAATTAAAATTTTTAAAGTTTAAAAAAAGGGTTTAAAGTTAATTTAAAGGGGAAATTTAAAATTTTAAAAAATTTAAAAATTTAAAATGGTAAAATTTAAAAGGGAAAAAATTTTAAAATTTAAAAAATGGGGTTAAATTTAAAAAGGGTTAAAATTTATTTTTTAAAAATTAAATTAATAAATTTTAAATTAAATTAAAAATTTTTAAAGATTAAAGTTATTTAAATTAAAAGGGTTAAATTTTTAATTTTTAAAAGTTAAATTTAAAAAAGTTTAAAGTTAAATTTTTTTAAGTTAAATTTAAAAATTTAAAATTTAAAATTTAAATTAAAATTTTAAAGTTAAATTTAAAGTTACAGTTAAATTAAAAAGTATAATTTAAATTAAATTTGATTTAATTTTATTTTTTTTTAAAGTTAAATTAAAGTTAAATTTAAAGTAAATAGTTAAAATTTTAAAGAAAAATTTTAAAAGTTAAATTTAAAAATTTAAAAATTTAAAAAAAAAATTTTTTAAAGTTAAAAAAAAAATGTAAAGTTTTAATTAAAATTTAAATTTAAATTAAGAAATTAAAAATTAAAGTTAACAATTTCAATTATAGTTTAAATTTAAAATTTTTAAAGTTAAAGTTAAATTTTAAAAATTTCCCAAAAAATTAATTTTTAAATTTTTAAATTGGGGGGTTAAAAATTTATTAAATTTAAAATTAAAATTTAAATTTTAAATTTAATTTTTTTTAAAAATTTTTTTAAGGAAAAAGGAAAAATTAATGAAAAATTTAATTAAAATTAAAAGAAAATTATATTTAAAAAGTTAAAATTAAATTTTAAATTTAAAAATTTAAAATTAAAAGTTTAAGAAAAAGGGAAAATTTAAAAAAAAAATTTTTAAAGTTAAGTTGTTAAAATTTTAAATTTTAAAAATTAAAAAAGATTTTAAATTTTTAAAACTTTAAAAGAAAAATTTAAAAAGAAAATGTTAAAAAAATTTAAAAGGGGAAAAGGGAAAAATTTAAAATTTTTAAAGTTAAATTTAAATTTTTAAAAGGAAAAAGTTAAAAGGAAAAAATTTAAAAAAAATTAAATATTAAAAACATAAATTTTTAAAGTTAAAAGTTAAAGTCTTATAATTTAGAGTAAAAAATTTTAAAGTTAAAAATTAAAAATTTTTAAAAATTAAAAGTAAATTTAAATTCCCTTTAAAAAGTTAATTTTTTAAACCCTTATTAAAAAGTTAAAATTTTAAAAATTAAAAAATTTAAATTTTAAAACCCCTTAAATTTTTTTATACCTTAACCCCACAAATTTTTTAAAAAAAATCCCCTAAACATTTCCCCTAAAAATTAAGGGAAAATTAAAATTTTATAAAAACATTTAAATTTAAAATTTTATTTTTAACCCCTTTTCACTTTTCATTTAAATTTTACTCTTTTTTTTAAAAATTTTAAATTCTTTGGGTTTAAAATTTTAACCTTTAAAACAACTTTTAACCAAAATTTTAAATTTAAAAAAAAATTTAAATTTAAATTTTTAAAATTTTTAATTTTCGATTGGATAAAGGTAGATTTTAAAATTAAATTGAATTTAAAAAAAAAAGGGAAAAAGTTAAGGTTAAGAATTGAATTAAATGAATTTTAAATTTTTAAAAAATTAATTTAAATTAAAATTTTTAAGTTTAATTAAATTAAAAATTTAAAATTTAAAAAAAAGAAAAATTTAAATTTAAAAGTTTTTAAAAAAATATAATTAAAGAAAGAAAATTAAAAAGGTTAAGTTAAAAGGGGAAAAAATTTTCCTAAAAATTTTAAAAAAAAAAATTTACCCTAAAAAAATTTTAACTTTCCCGGGAACCCCTTTCCTTTTAAAAATTTTAACCCCCTTAAAACAATTAAAAATTCAATTAAAATTTTCTCCAAAAGAAAATTAAAATTAAATTTTTAAGGGAATTTAAAGTTAAGTTAAATTTTTAAATATTAATTTAAACACGAAAGGGTAAAAGAAATTTTTAAATTAAAAAAAAGTTAAAAAATTTTTTTATTTTTTCCCGGGAAAACTTTAAATTAAAAATTTAAATTTTAAATTTAAATAACCCAAAAAGAAAAAATTTTTAAACTTAAAAGAAAACTCCCTTTAAACATAAAATTTAAAATTAGATTTTAAAGGGTTAATTTTAAAAGTTTATTAACAAGTTATGGTTAAAATTTAAAAAAAGTTATTAAAAAAATTTTAATTAACCGAATAATTTTAAATTAAAGAAAAATAAAAATTTTCAATAAAAAATAACAAAAAAAATTTAAAAAAATTAACCCCAATTTTAACATTAAACCCTTTAAATTAAAAAAATAAAAAATTTAAAAACCCATTTCCTTTAAAAAAAATTAACCAAATATAATTTAAATTTTTTTAAATATTTTTAAATATAAAACCCAAAACCCAAAATAAAAGTTTTAATTAAAATAACCCTTAATCCTAAACATAAAATTTATTTTAAAATAAATAAAAAAACAAAAAATTTAATTTTTAAATTAAAAAAATTAAAAATACATTAAACCAAATTTTAAAAATATCCTTTAACCAAATTAATATTTAAAAAATTTTAAATTTTAAACCCGAATTTAATTCCCAAAACCCAAACCCTTTAATTTCCAAACCAAAAACCAACCCCTAACACAAATAAAAAATTTAAAATAATCCCCAAATATAAAAGTAATTTACCCAACCCTTTCCCAACCCTAACCCCTTACCAAAAACCCCTAACCCAAAATTTTAACCCAAACCCCTTTAAACCCAAACCCAACCAAACCCAAACCAAAAACCCCTATCCCCAAACCCCTTTCCCTTTAACCCAAACCCAAACCCCAAACCCTAAAACACTCCCCCTTTAACCCTACCCCAAAAACCCAAACCCCTAACCCCAAAACCCACCAAACCCTAACCCTAACCCAAAACCTATCGAAACCAAACCCCCCAAACCCTAACCCTTAACCCAAAACCCCAACCCTTTTACCCAAACCCCCCTTTAAACCTAACCCAACCCTTTAACCCAAAACCCTTTTAACCCCTTTAAACCCCCCCCCAACCGCCTATCCCGCCCCTTTTTAACCCTCCCTTAAACCCAAACCCCCTAACCCTATTTCCTTTTAACCCAAACCCCTTTAAACATTTAACCTAACCCAAAATTCAACCCTAAACCCTAAACCCTAACCCAACCCCTAACTTTAAACCCCCAAACCCCCTTTTAACCCAACCCTAACCCTAAACCCTAATCCAAAAAAGCCTTTTCCCTTTAACCTAACCCTAACCCAAACCCTAACCCCCAAAACGCCAAACCTTTTTCCAAAACCAAAAATTAACCCCTAAACCCTTCCCCCTTTAAGAAACCTACCCCTATCTCTAACCCATCCCAAAACCCTCCCCCTTTAACCCTAACCCAAAAACCCAAAAACCCACCCTACCCAAAAATACCCAAACCCCTAACCCTAACCAAACCCCAAAACCCCTAACCAAAAAAAATTTCACCCTTTAACCCAAACCCCAAAACCCCTTTAAAACCTTTAAACCAAATTTTTAAACCCTTTAACCAAACCCTTTAACCCAAACCCTTTAACCCAAACCCTAACCAAAACCCTAACCCCCCTAACCCAAAACTAATAAACCCAAACCCTTTAACCCCAAACCCCTATCCCAAAACCCCTTTAACCCAACCCAAACCCCTAACCCTAACCCAAATTCCCAAACCCCTAAAACCCAAAAACCTTTAAACCCCTACCCTAACCCTAAACCCCCTTTTTTAAACCCTTTAACCAAAACCCCAACCCCCCAAACCCAACCCAAAAACCAAACCCCAAACCCAAACCCCTTTAACCCTAAAACCCTTTTCCCCCAATAACCCCCTAACCCTTTCCCCTAACCCAAACCCTTTAAAACCCTTTAACCCCCCAAACCCAAACCCCTAACATTTAACCCAAACAAAAAACCCCTAACCCAAAACCCTTTCCCCTTTAATTTTAAAACCCCTAACCCAAACCCTCCCCCTAACCACCAAACCCCTTTAACCCCCTTTTTAACCCTAACCCTTAACCCTAACCCAAAACCCCCTAACCCAAAACCAACCTAATTCCTTTAAACCCAAACCCCTTTTAACCCTAACCCAAAACCCTTAACCCCAACCCAAAACCCTTTAACCCTAATTTTCTTAAAACCCCCTTTTAAAAAACACAAACCCAAAACCTCCCTAACCCTAACCCTAACCCCTAACCCTAATTCCTTTAACAATTAAGCCCCTTACCAAAACCCTTTAAAACCCAAACCCTTTCCCTTACCCCCTAACCCAAAAAACCAAACCTTCCCAATCCAAACCCTAACCAAAACCCAAAAGCCCAAACCCCCAAAACCCCAAAACCAAAACCCCAAAACCCAAAACCCTAACCCTCCCCAAAATCCCAAACCCCAAACCCTAAACCCCAACACCCAAACCCTAAACCCAACCCTAACCCAAACCCAAAAAGCCAAACCCAAAAAAAAACCCTTCCCTTTAAACCAAACCCCCTAACCCTTTAATCCTTTAACCCGTTAAGCCTTTGAAAACCCCTAAACCCAAAACCTATAAAAAAAAACCCCTAAACCCTAACCCAAAACCCAAAACCTTTAACCCCTTACCCCAAAACCCAAAACCCTAACCCAAACCCCTACCCAAACCCTCCCTAAACCCTTTCCCAAACCCCTTTTAAAAAACCTCCCCCAAAACCCCAAACCCCTTTTCCCTTTCCCTTTAAACTTTTTAAACCCAAACCCCCTAACCCAAAACCCTAACCCAAACCCAAAAACCCTACCCTTTATCCCTAAAAACCCAAACCCCGCCTAACCCTAACCCTAACCCCCCTAACCCCTTAACCCAAAACCAAAACCCAAACCCCAAAACCCAAACCCTAACCCCCTAACCCTAACCCTAACCCAACCCTAACCCAAACCCGAACCCCTTAATCCCCAAACCCCAAAACCTAACCCAAAAAGCCCCCAAACCCCTAACCTCCCCTTCCCTTTTCCCTAACCCCAACCCTAACCCAAAAACCCTAACCCAACCCTAACCCAACCCAAACCCCACAAAACCCTATCCAAAACCCTCCCCTTTTAACACAAAACCCCTACCCCAAAACCCCCTAACCCAAACCCTTTCCAAAACGTAACCCTTTTCCCAAAACCCTAAACCCTAAAAAACCCAAACCTTTCCCAAAACCTTAACCCCCAAATCCAAAACCCAAACCAAATTCCAAAAGCCCAACCCCAAACCCTTTTAACCCATACCCTCCCCTTCCCCTAACCCCAACCTAACCCTAACCAAAACCCCCTAACCTAAATTTAAACCCAAAACCCAAAACCCTCACCTACCCCCTAACCCTAACCCAAAACCCCAAAACCCCAAACCCCAAACAAGTCAACCCTAAAAAAAACCTAACCCAAAAACCCCTTAACAACAAAAACCCCAAACCCTAAAAATTAACCCCTAACCCAAACCCCTTTTAAACCCAAAACCTTTAAACCCAACCCAAACCCAAACCCCTAACCTAACTTAACCCCTAACACCCCCCTTTAAACCCTAACCTAACCCTAACCCAAAAACCCTTCCCCAAACCCAAAACGTTAACCCTAATTTAACCCACCCCTTATTCCCTACCCCTAACCCCAAAAAACCCTAACCCAAAACCCAAACCCTAACCCTATCCCCTAACCCCAAAACCCCAAACCCTAACCCAAACCCCAACCCAAATCCAAACCCCTAACCCTATACAACCAAACCTTTAACCCCTAACCTCCCCCACCCAAAAAACCCAACCCCTTTTCGAAATTTAATTAAAAAATTTAAACTAACCCAACCCAAACCAAAACCCCAAACCCCTTCCCCTAACCTAAACCCTTTAACCCCTTTAATTTTCCAAAACCCAACCCCAAAAAACCCTAACCCAAACCCCTAACCCTTTTCCCAACCCAACCTCCCCCTTTAACCCCCAAAACCCAATCCCAAAAACCCAAAACCTAACCCCAAACCCCAAAAATTTTCCTTTCCCCCAAAAGGCCTTAACCCAAAAACCTCCCCTAACCCAAACCCCTAACCCCCTAAACCTTTAACCCTAACCCAAAACCCAAACCCCAAACCCCAAAACCCAAAACCCAAAACCCCTTAACCCAAAACCCAAATTCCAAATTTTTACCCTTTAAAAAACCAAAACCCCTAACCCAAACCCCCCAAAACCCAAACCCAAACCCTAATTTTTAACCCCTTCCAAGATCCTAACCCTAACCCCCAAATAAAACCCAAAACCCAAACCCAAAATAACCCAAACCCCTTTCCCCTAAACCCTAACCCTAACCATACCTAAAAAACCCTTTTAACCCAAAACCCTTTAACCCCTTAAACCTCCCCTTTTAATCCCCCAACCCTAACCCCAACCCCTTAACCCAAACCTAACCCCAACCCCACCCCCTTTTAACCCCAAACCCTAACCTTTAACCCAAACCCCCTTCCTTTAACCCCCCCCAAACCCTTTAACCCAAACCCAAACCCCTTTTAACCCCTTTCCTAAACCTAAAAAAAATTTCACCCAAAACCCCTTCCCCTTTAAACCTAAACCCCCCCTCTCCCTTTAACCCAAACCCCTAACCAAAACCCTTTTCCCTAAACCCTAACCCTAACCCCTAACCTTTTAAACCCAAACCCCATTCCCTTTAACCCTTTTACCCTAAAAACCCAAAAACCCAAACCCCTTTATCCACAAAACCCAAACCCCAAACCCAAACCCCTTTAAACCCCCTTTCCTAAAAATTAAACCCAAAACCCCTAACCCCAAACCTTTTAACCTTCCCCCTTTAACCCAAACCCCTAACCCTTTAACCTTCCCCTAACCCTCCCCCCTAACCCTAACCCTCCCCTAAAAAACCCCTAACCCCAAAAAGCCTTAACCCCTTCCATCCCCCAAACCCCTTAAACCCTTTCCCAAAACCCCTTAAACTAACCCAAACCCCTTTTAACCCCAAACCCAAACCCTAACCTTTAACCCAATAAGTTAAACCCAAAACCCTTTTAACCCAAAACCCCAACCCTTTTCCCTAACCCCCTAACCCAAACCCAAAACCCAAATCCAACCCTATCCCAAAACCTAACCCCCAAACCCTCCCCCTTTAACCCTAAATTAACCCCAAACCCCTAAACCCTAACCTATTAACCCTAAACCAAAACCCAAACCCCTTAATTTCCAAAAATTTCCAAAACCTAACCACAAACCCTAACCCTTTCCCTAACAATCATTAACCCCCCTTTAAACCCCTTTTCCCTAACCCAAACCCTAAAAACCCCTTTTAAATTTAAAACCCCTTTAACACCTTAACCCTAAAATTTTTAAACACCCTAAGAAACCCCAAACCCTTTTTAACCCTTTTTTAACCCTTTTTAAAACCTAAACCCCTTTTAAAACCCTAACCCTTTTCCACCAAACCCCAAACCCAAACCCCAGACCCTAACCCCTTTTACCAAAA
Source organism: Conus canariensis (assembly GCA_033310375.1). NCBI lineage: Eukaryota > Metazoa > Mollusca > Gastropoda > Neogastropoda > Conidae > Conus > Conus canariensis. The sequence continues at coordinate 4,468 of JAMYXO010004267.1, read as the reverse complement.
CATTTTACCATAAACCAAAAAATTTAACCCTAATTTTTCCCTTTACCCAAAACCCTTATCCCAAAACCCAAACCCTTCCCCAAACCCCTTTAACCTTTTCCCAAAAACCCAAAAACCCCCAAAAACCCTTTTAAACCTAACCCTTAACCCAAACCCAACTTAACCCCAAACAAAAAACCAAAAATTTTAACCCTAAACCCCTACCCCGGCCTACCCCTAACCCTTTAAAAAAACAAAAACCCTAAAACCCAAACCCTTTAACAAAACCCTTAACCCAAACCCTTTAAACACAACCAAAAACCCAAACCCTAAAAAATAACCCGAAAACCCTTTTCCCCCTAACCCAAAATTCCTTTAACCTTAACCCCCCAAAATTTTTTAAAACCCTTTTACCCTTTAACCCAAAACCCAAGCCCCAAAAAAAACCTTTAAACCCCAAAACCCTTCCCCCTTTTCCCTTTTAACCCCCAACCCCTTAACCCAAAACCCCAAACCCCTTTAACAAAAACCCCCTTTAACCCTAAAACCCAAACCCCCAAACCCAAACCCTCCCCCTTTTACCCCCCCTTAACGTTTTAAACCCCCAAAACCCCTTAAACCCTAACCCAAACCCCAAACCCTTTAACCCTAACCCCCCCTTAACCCTTTTTAACCCAAAACCATTAACCCTTTAATAACCCCCTAACCCTTCCCTCCCCCTTAACACAAACCCCTAAAATTTTAACCCCAAACCCCCTTTAACCCTTAACCCAAAAACCCAAACCCCAAACCCCTACCCCCTACCCAAACCCTTTAACCAAACCCCTACCCCTAAAACCCTTTCCCCCTTTTCCCCAAAACCCAAAACCCTTTGGAAGTATGCCCTTATCAAATTCCCTAATCCAAACCCCAAAACCCTTTTAAAAACCCAAACCTTTTAAACCCTTCCAAATCCAAACCAAAAAAACCAATCCAAAAACCTCCCCAAAAACCCTTAACCCAAACCCCACCCAAACCCCTAACCAAAACCTAAGGTTAACCCAAACCCTTCCCTAATTCCCTTTAACTTAACGTTTTAAAACCCAAACCCCTTTAACCCCAACCCTAACCCAAAAAACCCAACCAAAACCCTTTAAACCCAAAAACCCCATAAACCCCTTTTTATCCCCAAAACTTCCCCCTAACACAAAACCCCTAACCCTAAAAACCCAAAAACCTAAACCAACCCAAAACCCTAAAACCTACCCTAACCCTAACCCTAAATTTTCCTAACCCCTATCCCCTAACGTTAAACCTTAACCCCTAACCAAACCCATTCCCTACCCCTAACCTAACCCTCCCAAACCCCCTTTTAACCCTTCCAACCCCCTAACGTTAAACCCCTTAACCCTAACCCTAACCAAAACCCCTTAAAAAACCCAAACAAACCTAACCCCAATCCAAAAACCCAAAACCCTAACCCCAAACCCCTTTTAAACCCCCCTTACCCTAACCCAAACCCAAAAACCCAAACCCTTTAAACCCAAAACCCCTAACCCTAACCCCAACAACCCTTAACCCAACCCTAAACCCCCCCCCAAACCCTTTAAAAAACCCAAACCCCCCCCCTTTAAAACCCCTTTAAACCCAAACCCTTTCCCCTTTAACCCCCCAACTCCCAAAACCCTAACCCAAACCCAAAAACCCTTTCAAACCCCTTAACCCTAACCCTAAACCCCTTTAACCCAAATAAAACCCCCTTTTCCCAAACCCAAACCCTCCAAAACCCAAACTTCCCAAAAAACCCCCTTAAAAACCCAAATTCCCCTAACCCTAACCCAAACCCATCCCTTTTTATCCCAACCCTTTAAACTACCCAAAACCCTAACCCAAACCCCTAACCCAAACCCCCTAACCCAACCCAAACCCCCTTTAAACCCCAATCCGCCTAAACCCTAACCCGAACCCCTAAACCAAAACCCCCTTAACCCCAAAACCCTATCCCAACCCCTATCCCAAACCCCAAAAAACAAAACCCAAACCCTAACCCAAACCCCTAAACCTAACCTAACCCTTTTTTAACCCCCAAACCCTAACCCAAACCCAACCCCAAACCCTTTTCCAAAACCCTTTTCCCCTTAATTTTAACAAAACCCCAAAAAACCTAACCCAAAACCCCCAACCCTTAACCCAAACCCCTTTAAAAACCCCAACAAAACCCCTTAAAAAAAAAACCAACCCAAAACCCCTTTCCCCTTTCCCCTTCCCCCTTTTCCCCCTTATCCCCTTTTTAATTAACCCCAAACCCCTTTTAACCCTTTCCCTAAAACCCTAACCTTAAAACCCCCTTTAACCCTAACCCTAAAACCCCTAACAAAAAACCCAAAAACCCAACCCCCTAACCTTAACCCTAAAACCCAAACCCCCAAAAAACCCTAACCCCCCCCCTTTAACCCCTTCCCCCAAACCCCCTAACCCCCTTAAAACCCAAACCCTAACCCGAAAAACCCTAAAAAAACCTTAACCTCCAACCCCTTTTCCCTGAACCTAACCAAAAAACCCCCTTTCCCCCTAACCGTAACCCCAAACCCTAACCCTAACCTAAACCCCTAACCCCTTTTCCCAACCCAAAACCCTAACCCTAACCCTAACCCAAACCCCCAAAACCCCTTTCCCAACCCCAAAACCAATAACCAAACCCCCCTATCCAAACCCCAAATTTAACCTATCCCTCCACCAACAACTAACCCAAAACCCTAACCCTAACCCAAACCCTCCCCCTTTTCCCCCTAACCCAAACCCCTAACCCTTAAACTTAACCCAAACCCCCTAACCCCAAACCTAAACCTCCCCCTTTAACCTATCCCAAACCAAAACCTTAACTCCCAAAACCCAAAACCAAACCCCTTTTAAACCCCTTAACCCTAAACACAAACCCCTAACCCAAAACCAAACCCCTTAAATTATCCCTACCCTTTAACCCCAAAAAAACCCAAAACCCTCCCCCAAACCCTAAACTTTCCCTAACCAAAACCCTTAACCCCAAACCTAACCAAAAACCCTAACCAAACCCCCAAAACCCAAAACCCCAAACCCTATCCTTACCTTAAACCAAAAAACCTAATCCTAACAATAAAACCCTTTAACTCTAAACTTAACCCCAAAACCCAACCCAAAAACCCCAAACCCCTTTTTGAAACCCTTTAAAACCCCAAAACCAAAACCCAAAACCATTCCCAAAAAGACCTAACCCTAACCCCAAAAACCCTAACCCAAACCCCTAACCCCAAACCCTTTAACCCAAACCCAAACCCCTAACCCAAACCCCTCCCAACCCCCAAATCCCCCCCCCCTTCCCAACCAAAAACCCCAACCCCAACCCCCAAAAACCCAACCCCAACCCCCCAAAAAACCCCCCCCCCCCCCCCCAACCCCCCAACCAAACCCCCCCCAACCCCAACCCCCCAAACCCTCCCCCCAACCCCAACCCCCCCCAACCCCCAAACCCCCCAAAAAACCCCCCCAACCCCAACCCCCAAAAACCAACCCCAAACCCCCAAAACCCAAACCCCAACCCAACCCAACCCCAACCCCTCCCCAACCTAACCCCCCAACCCAAACCCCCCAAAACCCCCCCCCCCCAAAAACCCAAACCCCCCCCCAAAAAACCCCAAAAAACCCCCAAACCCCCCAACCCCCAACCCCAACCCCCCAACCCAACCCAACCCCCAAAAAAACCCAAAACCCAACCCCCAACCCCCCCACCCCCCCAAAAACCCCAACCCAACCCCAAACCCCCAACCCCAAAACCCCCAACCCCAAACCCCCCCCCAACCCCCCCAACCCCCCCAAAAACCCCAAAACCCCCAACCCCCCCAAAAACCAAAACCCCCCAACCCCCAAACCCCAACCCCCAATTTTTAACCCCCAACCCCCCCAAAACCCCAAAAAACCCCCCCCCCAAAACCCAAACCCCCCAAACCCCCCCTTTCCCAACCCCCCCAAAAAAACCCCAAACCCCCCCCAAACCCAACCCCCCCCAACCAAAACCCCCCCAAAACCCCAACCCCAAAACCCCCCCCAAACCCCAACCCCCAAACCCCCCAACCCCAAAAAACCCCAAACCCCCCCTTAACCCAACCCAAAACCCAAATCCCCAAACCCCCAACCCAACCCCAAAACCCCCCCAACCCCAACCCCCCCCAAAAACCCCCCAACCAACCCCCAACCCCCTAACCCCCAACCCCCAAAAAAACCCCCCCCCCAAAAACCAAAACCCTAACCCCCTAAACCCCCCCCAAAAACCCAAAACCCAAACCCCCAACCCCAACCCAAAAACCCCCCCCCAAAACCCCCAAAACCCAAACCCCAAACCCCCCCCAAAAAAAAACCCAACCCCAACCCAAACCCAAACCCCCCTAACCCCCAAAACCCAAAACCCCCCAAACCCTAACCCCCAAACCCCCAACCCCCCAAAAAACCCAACCCCAACCCCCCAAACCCAACCCAA
>JAMYXO010004266.1:15000-17823 GCA_033310375.1 Conus canariensis | reverse complement strand
AAACCAATAAGGGGTTTCTTTGTTGAACATAATCAGCAAATTATACAGTGCGTAGTTTATAACAGAAAAAGGACTTTTGTGATGCGAATGATCTTTTTCCAAAAGCTCACGGTTTCGCAAAGTTTCATTTCTAAGATAACTTTTTTTTTCCTTAAAATCACGGGTTCAAAAAAATCCCTCACAAAAACTGGTGGTCTTTTTTTCACTCTTTGTGGATTTCTCAAAAGCATTTGACAGATACACAAAAAAAACTGCTATACTTCTTTTTACAAAAAAACGGGTATTCAGGGGAAAAATGTCAAAACTTGAGGGCTTGTATGTAATGTGAAGTGCGTAAAAGTGGTGATCAGTATAACTGAGGTTTTGACTCGTGTCAGGTGTAAGACGGGGGCTGTGTTTTGAGCCCATTGTTTTTCCCTTTTTTTTTTGTCTGAGTTGCAAGCTGATGATTCCCTGTGGTGCAAAGATATTGACATTTTGCTGCCCCACTTGGTTATGCTGTTAATGTTCCGATGATATTGCTTAGTTTCCGACCTGGGGCAAAAATTACAAAAAAAAGATAGTGGGGTCTGGAAAAAAAATACTGCCGTAAAAGGGGGGTGTGACGGGAACATATAAAACCAGAGTGGTGTGTTCAAAAGTGGGGGGTTTTCATTAAATCAGCTGAAAATGATGGTATGATGGTAAGCAGATTCAGGTTGAACCTAGATACAACATTTTGGCGTTATATTCTCACCCACATTAAACGTCCAGGTGTCGAAAATCTGTCAGGGAAGGTCCCCGAGGGTGGCCGGAATTTAAAGTGCATGTTAAACTTTTAAGGATTCCCGCAGCTACTTAATTCAATTTTTTTACACAAAAGTAAAGCCCAAATTCTGTGTATGGTTCTGAAATTGGGGGTTTAAAAAATATTTCCCATTGAAAAAGTACAGATCAAATTTTGCAAGATGGTTTTAGGGGTTGGAAGGGATGTCAAAAACAACATTGCCCTTGGGGAGTGTGGTAGATGTCCTATCTATATTGATACATGTCGTGGATTGTGAAATATTGGTGCAGGCTTGTGTGTATGTCCGACAACAGATATCCAAAACATGCTATAAAATGATGCAAATGCATGATCACCTGGTAGAAAAAACTGGGTTACACGTGTAAGACTGCTATTGTGCACTTACGGCTTTGGATATGTATGGCAGATGCAGAATGTAGGAAATGCTCATTGTTTTATAGATTTGCTCAAACAACGTTTGAAGGATTCATATTTTCAAGACTGGCATTCTTCACTTTCATCATACCCTGAATATTGTATGTATCACCCACAGTTAGTAATGGCCAGTTACGTTAGTCAGTTGTCTGCTCGCGAACATCGTCGTGTTTTGTGTCTGTTTAGATGCAATCGGTTACCTCTGAATAGTTTGTGTCACTCGACTCAACAAATCACTAATCCATTTTGTAAACATTGTGATGGTCATTGTATTCAAGATTTATGTCATTTCATGTTAATCTGTCCTAAATATGCCAAACTTCGCATGAAATTCATACCCTTGTGTTATTATCGTTTTCCATCAGAATTTAAGATACAGTTATTAGGTAGAAATATGTCAAATGAATTGTTATTCAGAGTTGCAGTGTACATTACTAAATCCTTAAAGTTAAGGAAGTAAAACCCCTGTCTATAACTGATTCGTAAGGTAAACGTTTACTTGAGTTGTTCATAAAGTTTGCCGTGTATTTCTTGTTTATTTGTCATTATACTCTTTCCAACTCACCTACACCTTGCTAATTATGTACAAATCAGTTCCCCAGTTCATATGGGCCAGAGGGCCTGCAAAAACTGAATAAACCATTATTATTATTATTATCATTATTACACACACACACACGCACACACACACGCGCGCGCGCGCGCGCGCGTACACACACACATACACACACACACGCGTACACACACACATACACACACACGTAGGGAATCTCTCTCTCTAACTCTCTCTCTCTCACACACACACCACACACACGCGCGCGCGCGCACGCCCGCCCGCCCACCCGCCCCGCCCCGCCCCGCCCCGCACGCACGCACGCATGCACGCACGCACGCACGCACGCACGCACGCACGCACGCCAAACACCACACACACACACACACACACACACACACACACACACACACACTGGCCCTTTTGGATGTGGGTTTGCCTGCTCCATGTCCAGCGTCAGTGTCGGCACCAATAGCAGGGGATTAGTCTGCCACAACACCAACAAACACAACAATGTTATCAACAATACTTTCATCTAGCGTCAGTGTCGGCACCAATAGCAGGGGATTAGTCTGCCACAACACCAACAAACACAACAATGTTATCAACAATACTTTCATCTAGCGTCAGTGTCGGCACCAATAGCAGGGGAATAGTCTGCCACAACACCAACAAACACAACAATGTTATCAACAATACTTTCATCTAGGCCACCAATAGCAGGGGATTAGTCTGCCACAACACCAACAAACACAACAATGTTATCAACAATACTTTCATCTAGGCCACCAATAGCAGGGGAATAGTCTGCCACAACACCAACAAACACAACAATGTTATCAACAATACTTTCATCTAGGCCACCAATAGCAGGGGAATAGTCTGCCACAACACCAACAAACACAACAATGTTATCAACAATACTTTCATCTAGGCCACCAATAGCAGGGGAATAGTCTGCCACAACACCAACAAACACAACAATGTTATCAACAATACTTTCATCTAGGCCAGATTTGGAAAGGAAGGAGGCGCTGTGTATATGTTTGTGCGTGTGCGTATGTGCACG
>JAMYXO010004266.1:0-7500 GCA_033310375.1 Conus canariensis | reverse complement strand
CTACCTAACGCACCTAAAACAGTCAACTACCTGCGGGGTGGATAGCCTAGACGGCAAAATCCTCAAACTATCAGCTCCAACAATTACAGATACGTTAACATACGTCTTCAATTTATGCATCGACAAAATTCATTTTCCCGATAGTTTCAAAAAAGCAAGTCATTCCTATCTACAAAGCAGGTGACAGCTCAGACCCTGCAAACAACAGACCAATCTCAATAATTTCCACTCTTTCCAAACCTTTGGAAAAACACATAAACAAACACACATTACGCCACCTTGATACATACCACTTGCTTCATCCAAGACAGTCCGGGTTCCGACACAACCATTCATGCCACACAATCCTAATCAGCCTGGTTGATGACTGGCTAAATAGCATTAACAACAACATATATTGTGATGTCCTATTTATTGATTTCAAAAAAGCATTTGATGTGATAGACCATAACCTTCTTCTTCGAAAATTAAAATTGTATGGCTTATCCACAAGAACTCTTACGCTTTTTCACTTATATCTCACAAATAGGCAACAATGTGTGAAAATTAATACGACTTTCTCTTCATTTCAAACACTTTTCTATGGCGTCCCACAAGGCTCTATCCTGGGTCCCTTTCTGTTCACAATTTACATCAATGATCTACCTCTCCAAATCGCATCCACCTGTGAAATCTTTGCTGATGATACAACAATCCACACAAATCATTCTGATGTTACTGTTCTTGCACAACTTTACAAGAAAGTGCGGATGATCTCGTGACATGGACTGAACTAAATCACATGTCGCTTCACCCCAAAAAAAACTAAATCCATGCTTATCACAACCAGACAAAAAAGACAACATCTCACTATTACATTTCCTCCCGTGCATCTTAAAGATGAATCTGTTGAACAGGTTACATACCTCAAATTGCTAGGAATCACAATTGATAACAATATTAGTTGGCAAGCTCACATAGCTCAATGTGCAAACAGGTCTCTCAGAAAGTCTATCAACTCTCAAAAATCAAACGTTTCCTCGACCTGCATTCACCCAAGCTCTTTTTTCAGTCTCATATTCAACCATGCATAGACTATGGGTCTACTCTATGGGACTCTGCTAGCGCTAATACCCTCAAACCATTGCTAAGCCTACACACGCGAGCACTCAAATTAGTCCTCCTAAAAAGCAGTAGTCTCCTAGACTCAGACTATAAAAAGGTTCAAGTTCTCCACTTAAGTCTGAGATTAGAATACAACAAAGGGTTCATAATGCACAGAATTACGTTTGGGAAGGCACCCTCAACATTAGTTCACAGATTCTCAATTGATTCCTCAAGGACTCTACCCAAACTTCATGTCCCTGTTCCCAGAATGTACTTATTGAAATCCAGTTTAACATATTCAGGTTCCTGTCAATGGAACTCGCTCCCTGAGTCAGCCAAACAACATCAACGCGCCTCAACCTTCAAACACCATTATTTCAGCCATCTTATGTGCTAACACTTGCGTACTCCACCGTAAATCCACCACCAACCACTACCACCGTCTTTGCCTTATGTATGAACCTGACTATTAAGAAAGTGCTTTGTACTTAAAATGCACTTGCTATTCTGTTTCGCGCGCGCGCGCGCGCGCGCGCGCGTGTGTGTGTGTGTGTGTGTGTGTGTGTGTGTTCCTACTACCTCTTTCCCTCTTGTCACTATGTCGTAGTGCTTGTATTCTTATGCGACTCTCTCTCTCTCTCTCTCTCTCTCTCTCTCTCTCTCTCTCTCTCTCTCTCTCTCTCTCTCTCCTCTCACGGTTCTGCTGGAATGACTTGATTTATTATCTGTATGACATTCTCTCTCTCCCCCCCCCCTCCGTACCCGTGGTGACTGAGCTATCATGCATTTTTTTTCTCCATTTGTGCTTTTTTTTCTTGTTTTTCCTGGTGCTTCAAAATCGATTGTCTTGCATCTCCTTGGTATCTTTTGATTGTCAGATTGTTCTAAACATGCTCTTTCCCGCACCCCACTCTCGCCTCTCCCTCCCTCCCTCCCTCCTTCCCTCCCTTCCTGTACTCCTTTCGCTCCTGCGTCTATCCTCCCCCCCCCTTTCTGTATCTCTCTCATAAAAAAAATCCGTTTCTAATTTTTGTTCTAGCCACTTTTTGCATGCTACTTCTATTGCCTCATTTTATTTTGCATTGTTGACCCTACTCAGGGCGAGGACTGGCTGTAAAAAAGCACATCAGTGCTTATCTATTATCCTCATTAATAAAGAATTTTGTTTTGTCCTGTCTTGTCTTGTCTCTCTCTCTCTCTCTCTCTCTCTCTCTCTCTCTCTCTCTCTTTTGTCTCTGTGGCTCTGTCTCTCTCTATATCTCTCTCTGTCTCTCTGTGTCTCTCTGGCTTCCTTTCTGTCTCCCTCCCTCCCCCTCTCTCTCTTTCTCTCTCCTTCTCTGTCCGTCTGTCCCTCTTTCTCTCTCTCTCTCTCTCTTATCATTTCTCTCTGTTTTTCTCTCTCTCCCTCTCTCTCTCTCTCTCTTTTCTCTTTATCTGTCCCTCTGTCTGTCTGTCTGTCTGTCTGTCTGTCTGTCTGTGTCTCTCTGTCCCTCTATGTATCTCCCCCTCCCTCTCTCTGTCTCTGTTTTAGTCTCTCTGTCTGTCGCTCTCTCACTGTTTGTCTGTCTCTCTCTCTGTCTTCTCTCTCTCTCTCTCTCTCTCTCTCTCTCTCTCTCTGCCGACTGTGGAGAACCTCACACAGAGGGTCACCCAAGAGAGGAGACGGACGGACACACCTGGTCAGTGATCGTGCCGACTGTGGAGAACCTCACACTGTGGGACAGCCAAGACAGGAGACAGACGGACACACCTGGTCAGTGATCGTGCCGACTGTGGAGAACCTCACACAGAGGGTCAGCCAAGACAGGAGACGGACGGACACACCTGGTCAGTGATCGTGCCGACTGTGGAGAACCTTGCACTGTGGGTCACTCAAGACAGGAGACGGGCGGACACACCTGGTCAGTGATCGTGTCGACTGTGGAGAACCTCACACTGTGGGTCAGCCAAGACAGGAAACGGACGGACACACCTGGTCAGTGATCTCAGTTGAGTTGTTGGCCTGCGCTTGTTTTTTTCCCCCACTATTAGATTGTTCGTCTATGTATTTGCTTTTTCTTTTTCTTATAGGAGCAAAAGTTACCCCACTTGTTTACTGCATATTGCATACGTCATGTCTGTGTTTGTGTTGCAGACTGAAGAAGACCCTAGGCTGTCGTTCCCTCGGGGGTGTCTTCGCTGGGCACACAGAGTGGCAGAGAGAGAGAGAGAGAGAGAGAGAGAGAGAGAGAGAGAGAGAGAGAGAGAGAGAGAGAGCTGGGCTGACCTGGGATAAGGAGTCAGAATGACGTCATCGCTCCGCTCCGCCCTGCCTGCCAATAACAACAGGTAGGCTTTCACTGGCTTTGAGGCCTGTCCTCTCCCTGTATGTGCGCCGACCATATTGCATAAGTCAACATGCAGAGACACGCGCGCTCGCGCTCGCGCACGTGCGCACGCATACGCACACACGCACGCACACACGTACGCATGCACGCACACACACATGAGCACACGCACGAACGCACACACTCACTCCGTTCACGGACACACACCTCTCTCTCTCTCTTCTCTCTCTCTCTCTCTCTCTCTCTCTCTCTCTCAAATCATTCACTCAGAGTGCGCGCGCGCATGTGTGTGTGTATGCTCGTACTTTGCGTGCGTATTCGAATGTGTCTGTCTGTCTGTCTAAATGTCTGTCTGTACGTATGTTTCTATGTGTCTGAACGCACGAACGCGCGTTTGTATGTTTGTGTCTGTGTCTGTGTGTGTGCGTGCGTGTGCGTGTGTCGCGCGCGTGTTTGTATATATATATATATAGAGAACTATAAAATAGGCACTCTGGCTCACCCACCTCCGCCAGCTCCAACCGGCTTCAGCCGGTTTCGCTGTTGCTCCGCCGGCTTACCCAGAGTGCCTATTTTATAGTTCTCTAATAGTAAACACTTTACAAACATACATAATGTGTAGGATTATCTGTTTTTAATACTAATTTAGAAAACTTTTGAGACTTTAGTTTTTGCTTAATCCTTCGTTTTTCTTGATCGTTTTCAATAACATCATTTTCACGCATACATTCATCAAATGCGTCTCTATCTTTCATGTGGAATAAAACCACTGTCTTTAATTGTTCTCTAAAGTCTTTTAAAACTGAGTTATATTTTTGACATAAAATCCACACACTTATCCCAGCATGTCTTCCACTGAAAGCCAGTTTTGATAAAGTGTTTCTTTTTTTGACTATATCCTTTTCTGCCGAACAATCATCTATAATAAATAATGTCTGCGTTCCCTCAAACAGTTTAAAAAAATGTTCTAAACACTCACTCAGTTTATTGCTAGGGTCAACTAAATAGATTTCATCATCCGTCCATATAAACCTTCTATCGTGATATGCTTTGTTCCATTTAAGTGTCGGACAGAAAATTACAATATGATCAAAATTATAACTATAAACTGTTTGTAATAGGTCGAGGACAAATATTGTTTTTCCACAACCAGTCTGTCCACAAATCAATGAACAATGAGGGGTTTTTGTCATAAAGTTTAACATCGGCATTGACACCAAAGTTGTCTGCTCCATAGTTTTAAAACAGAATTTAATCTAATCCAGTTATTGTTTTTATCATACTCTCTGTCAAAACTTGTTCAGTATAATAAAACCCTATAAGGCCCAAATGTGTAAGATTAATCCAGTTCAGTTCTGTAAGATCGTTTCTATTTAAACTAATATCAATTTTGTTGCTTGTTGTTATGACCTTAATATCCTCGCCATTGTAAAGAACAACGACAGTAACTTTAAGTTTGTCAACGTCTAAGTTTTGCCAGCTAATAAGAATTCCTTTCATAAGATTGTCACTGACGCCCAGAGCTCCATTTCTCGCCTCATCTTTTAAGACAGAAATTTTAAATATCATTGTGAACGTGTCTCCTAATTTTGTGCGTGGAATGAACTGTAATTTTGTAGAAGCTTTCTTTAAAACCGATTCTCTTCTGTGGAGGATGTACTGTTTGTCCCCAAACGGCTTTATTTCGATCTCTTTCCGACTGTTGTCCTCTGGCATAAGACTTACATGTAAAGGGCCAGAGTTCAATGCTTTTCTGAAACTTTTTTGACGGTCAAAAAATGTAAATGGCCTTAAGAATTCAAATTTTATGTCCCATTCTAAATATGGTTCTAAGTGCCATTTGTTGTCAGTTTTTCGAACTATTTTATATTCATACTGACCCGCATTATTTGCTTCTACATTGCGTAGTTGTTCTAGTTTAGGAAACCTTTTGTTGTCGTCAACCTCTTTGCGCTTATAATAACCATCTTTAGTGTACTCAAAACCATATAAAGTGCCTATCTCACCGTTTTGTTCAAAGTCCTCAACGTCTGCAAGGTCTTTTAATTCTAAAGTTACACACCTCTCAGGCGCTAATGTGACCCCCGAATCGTCTGGTCCACGTGACATTTTTTAAAACAACGTATTATTTTATTTCTAAAACAATGTGCAGGTTATCACATTTCACGACTTTCCCTGTTTTATCTGTGATCTTTATATTAAATGATCTGACCCTCCCACAAGCTAATCTTTTAAACTGTAAATTAGGGAATTGTATAATTTCATAATCGCAATATGCAGCTTTCCCTGATGGAAGAGCTCTTAAAACAGTTGAGGGCCTTCCATCATATAAGTTTTCATCAGTGCTCAGCTCGTCCAAATGAACATAGAGTAATGAATGTAATGCAAGATCGAGCGGGTTTTCTCCCTCATAAGTAGTTTTGTCTGATGTAACTCTAAAACCATGATTGTCAGTTGCAAAGCCTAACATTTTAGCTAGCTCTCCATCAAAAAGGTAACCTACTTCTTCTTCTTCAGGTTTGAATGTCAACATTATTTTCAAATTTGCATTGTTAAGTTTGAGAGTAATGTCGAAGTTACTCATTGCTTCTTTTAGCGAGCAAAACCCGTAATAACCATCAGGTATGGTTAACTGGCTAACTAAGTTTCCTCTATTATCAAATTTTTTAATCTTATTATTCTCCTTGGATTCAGTTATATTAAACCATACGACTTTGTAAAAAATTTCATGGAGTGCGACCCTTTGGGTTCCGCAGTTATTATCAATAGCATATTCTAAAAACGAAGGACTGTCTTGAGATGTTATTGTTACAAACATTTTTAAAACAAATTTAAAAATGAGTGCATTCAAATATACTAATGCAAAATATTCTGTTGGACCGCACTACAGTCCTAAAGATATAACAACTGATACCCTCGACATTTCTGTGACTCAGACTGACGCCTTTCAAGTAAAGGTTAGTACTCCATTGGATCGTTATCTTAACCCTCCTATCAAAAACGACTACATCCCGAAAGTGTGGTTCAGTCATCCGATGCAGTTTTATCAGAACCAGTTAAACTTTGCTGTGTTTTGTGCATCAACTGGGTGTGGAGTGTCGTATGCTGATCATTTAAATCATCCTGTTCCTTTGGTGAGGTCAGTGTATAGATTTCATTTTTATTACACCTTCAGACGTATTTTATCTGAACTGCAAGCACCATTACCAAATGACAAAACGTTTAATCCATTCAGCAACAGAATAGATTACAAGGCTTTTGAAAGGATCTGTAACGAATTTGATATTGACCCAAAGACAGACTTTAGACAAAAGTTGGATCTTAATCATGGTTTAGGCACTCTTTATTATTGGGGCGTGCATAGAAAGTATAACTATGATTGGAATCCTCCTTACACATCTTTCTCTTCAGGCACAACTGTTCACCTCGGGTCCATAGAGCAAGAGCATAAAACAGCATGGACAACATTTATTTTGGATACTTCTAAGGGTCTAACAAAAGCGGGAATAGAACGAATAAACGACTCTATTCGTACTTATGTTTGGTGTTTGCTAGGTTCGCAAGCACAAACGAGATCAAACATAATTGATCCTTCTACTGGCTTTGACGCCCAAAAACAGTATTTAGCAAATTTAGAGGATTCTATTAATTCTGCAATTGATTTGCCTTCAAGTATTAAAAGGTACCAAAATGTTTTGCAATACGCAAGATCGAAAGTAGACTTTGCTGTTGGCACTGGTTTATACATGCTGCCTTCTGACCTCAGACTCCAGATAGGAACAATAATAAACTATAATAATGAAATCCTTGTGGCTGGTAAAGAAGAGAAGGTCGGAAAAAACGACATAAATTCTAAGCCAGCAATAGCAATAAAAAAAGAAGTCCCAATCCCCGTGGCCCCCTCAAAACCCCATCCAATCCCCAAGGCCCAAAGCCCAAAGGCCATTGAAGACGCGGACTTTGTTCGTGATGACCATGAATATGAAAAGACGGCACTTGTTATTGGATTAACTGCCCTAGGATTACTTGGTCTTTATCTTACTATAAAGTAACCCAACTATTAAGACAACTAATGACCATAAGTGCT
>JAMYXO010000426.1:37500-42500 GCA_033310375.1 Conus canariensis | reverse complement strand
TTTTGACGTGTGAAGCTAAAAGACTAACATGATCAGTGACACCCCTCCCTTTTCTGAAACCAGCTTGAAATATTGGCAAAATCCCATTCTTTTCAAGGAAATGTTCTAATCTGAATTTCATTATCCTCTCAAAAAGTTTTCCAATGTGAGGAGTCAAAGAAATGGGTCGAAAATTAGAAGATTTTCTTTTTGATTTTCCTTGTTTATGGATAGGTACAACTGTTGCTTTCTTCCAAGCCATTGGCAGCTTTCCAGAATTCCAGCATAATTGGAAGAACTCTAATAATTTTTTCAAAAAGCATTGTGGAAAATGCTTTATCATGTTGTAAGAAATGGGATCAAATCCTGTCGCAATTTTACCAGATTTTAGACGGCGAAGTGAGTACAGAAGCTCCTCCATTGTTAGATTTTTATTAATATATAACGTGTTGTCATTGTCATGTGGTTCAATGTTTCTCCCTTCGTTTTCAATAGTTCTTCTTCGTTCTTGCTCTTCTTTAGGCAGATGTTCAGTCTGACTCATTGCTGCGAAAGTGTCAGCAAATAATTCAACTTTCTCCTCGTTTGTTTTATAGATTTTATCGTTTTCAATCAAAACAGGATCTGGGAGATGAAAAGAACCTTTAGATTTTCTAATTTCTTTCCAAAGTAAAGCGCTATCGTTTGGGTGTTTGGAACAGTTGATGACTAAGTTTTTGTAATATTGCTGCTTTGCAAAAGCAACAACTTTGTTACTATTGGTGTTAGCTTTTTTGTATTCAGCGTGTAACTGTTCCACTCTACTTTTAGGCTGCGTATGACGGTTTATCATCCAGCTTTTGAAGGCCTTAGTTTTCGCACCCACGGCGACTTCACACGCGATATTCCACCATGGGTTTGATGTTTTCTTTGGATGATTCTTTAATGTGACTTTTGGGATTGCAGAATCTGCAGCCTTAAGTATAAGTTTTCTTAATTCAAAATAACAATTTTCCAAACCTTTCTCTAACACTGTATTTTGATTGAAATTTAGAAAAGACGAACCTGCTGTCAAAATGTGATTGAAAAGCGCCCAATTAGCCTTATCTTCATTATATTTAGTGCATTCAGAATTGTAGATTGTTTTTTCAGGGCTCACTAGAAGTTGGATTTCAATAGGGAGATGATCACTGCCTAACGGTATTTGATGAACCTGCCAAGTACACAAAGGGTTTATGTCTGGGGAAACTAAAGACAAATCTATCGATGAGCAACGCTGATCTGATCGATCAGCAATTCTTGTTATAGAGCCGTCATTTAAAATGGCTAAGTTGGCGTTGATTATTGTACTGGCAAGGTATTCGTTGTTGTTAACAATATTATTGGGATTTTCGGACCACAAAGCGTGGTGGGAATTAAAATCGCCAAGAATAACCCATTGTCTAGAGCAGTCTAAATCCATTATCCAGTCAGCTTCACCTTTAGACACTCCATCCGGATAATAACAGTTCAAAATGTTGAAATATTTACCATCAACCTTAATTTCTATACAGCAAGAATATAAACGTTTATCTATTGAAGAACATGGTGTTTTGCACGGTTGATACATAAGATTGCAAGCTACATATGTAGCAACTTTTATTTTAACGTTGGCTTTTACCTCATCTATAACAGGTGGGTAGAAGAATCCGTTTAACTTGGGTAAGTCATTTTTGTGGCAATTCAATGACTGAAGCACAACTACGTCAAAAGAACGCTTCTGCAAAAAATTTTCCAAATATACAAAATTGCACTTACTTCTACAATTCAATTGTAGAAACGAGCAAATACCAGTAGGTTTGACTTGTTCAGGCCTCATACACATCATGTTATTCGTAAGGAAAAGGACTATAACTGAGAATACCAGCAACAGAGAACACCAAAAACGGATATAACGTTTGACAGAACTTCTCTTTGTACGTTCATTTGGAGTTCAGACAGGCATTGGACAGAATTGTTTTCAATTCAATGATTGACGAAGTCATGACATCAGAAATTTTTGTTAGGATGGTCAGACATTTCACTGAGAGATTTTCAAGATACATTAAAATCTTTTCAAGATCAAAATTTACAGATTGTTTTTTGAACGAACTTGAAGAGTCAGACTTTTCTTTAAGAGAAGTTGGCACAGATGTTTTCGAAATTTTTGATGTCTGTCCTATACTTGTCTGATTTGTGACAGCAATACTAGTTTGATTTGAACTATTAGTATGAGTTGGTAAAATACGTGTGCCCAGATTGAAGGGGGGCTAGAATCCAAAGAAGTGGGCAGCGGGTTTTGTTGATTAGCCTTCATCATTCCTTGACTCAGAACCGAGGAATAAGACTTGATGTGGTGATTAGCTTTAATTGAATTATCGTTTCCCGGCACCCTGGGGTCTTCTTTTAATTCCTGCACCTTTACCTCTCCTTTGCTCTTTTGAACTGTGATTTGTCTGAGAGCCTCAGAATATGGCATGTGGTTGGAAGACTTTAGCTTACCGGCCAAAACACGTAATTTATATTCCGGGCATCCAAGGTAAGAGGCTGAATGATCTCCAGAACAGTTTATACAATGTTTGGCCCTGGTACACGATTCCAAGACATGGTCATTGTGACCACATCTTCCACAAGTCGGCTTAGCCCGACACGCAGACTTTGTGTGCCCCAGTCTGTTGCACCTAGTACAACGATAGACAGGTGGTACAAAAGGATCAACAGAGAAACACTGGAACCCAATACATATTTCTTTTGGCAGTGTTGATGTAGAGAAAGTGATTTTTATGGCTCTTGATTCACTTCCATCTTTATTGGGAAGTCTTTTAACAGAAGAAACATGACTCAGTTCTTTCTTAATGTCAGAAAGACTGATGTCAAGAGGAATTGGCTTTACCACACCTTCGGTGAAAACCTCAGGTACAGAACATTTTATTAAAATTCCTGACAAATTGGTTGTTTTTTGTAGTCGATTTTGTTGATCGGCGGAAGTACAACCGATCAACCACCTGCCTGAGGAGAGCTGTTTCTGACCGGCTATGGGTCCAATGGAGTTGACCCAAAGCTTTTTGCTCAAAATGCCCAGACCACTCAGTGTGGCAGATCCTTTCTTCGTATCTTCCAGAAGTACTGGAAAGCGAAAAGAAAATGATTTCTTTGGAGAAAAGTTGGGATTTGTGGAAGATGTGTTCACATCAACAGTTGCTGGGATAGGGGATGATGATGTGGACGAATTTGCGCATGATACATCTGGCGATAAAACAGAGCAAGATTGTGACGATTTTGCTGTTTTTAAAGAGGTATCAACAGCACATTCTTCTTCAGGACAACTGTTTTTTCCCTCACCAAGCTTAGATTTTATTCTATTAATAAGATGCTTTTTCTTGCCATGTTTAGGAAGATTATTTTCAACTAAGATTCTTTTAAGTTGTGAAACTTTGAGATCATTCAGACAACCAAATTCCTTTTCATTTAATAACTGCACTGAGCTTGGAGACGCCATGCAGGATCCTTTTTTTTTTTTTTCTTCTTTTTTGTGGGGAAAAAAAATAGAAACTAGGGGGATGGGGGGCAAGGATGCGGCGGGAAAGGGGTAGGGGTGAGTAGGAAATGAAGGAGGGGTGAGTTTGGGAGGGAGTTACTTTAGGTGACTAGATTAGAAACACACCACACACCACACACACACACACACACACACACACACACACCACCACCACCACCACCACCACCACCACCAACAACAACAACAACAACAATAACAACAACAACACTTAAAGCAAACAAGCTAACAAACAAACAGAAGGTCCAACACCAAACACTACAGTGATAGTATACGGGAACCCATCACTAATTATGACTAGTACTATATGGTATGGGTTTGATAGAAATAATAAACAGCATACATGGTATGAGTCTGGATAGAAATTATTAATATATATTTATATATAACACGTTAGTTTAGGGGGTTTTTTAAACAAAGAGAGGTCTTTTCAAATAATCCAGTCCCAGACTGTCGACTTTTAAAGTAAATACTATTTAGATGAAAACATAATCAATTAGGAAAATTGATTGTGCAGCGCTGTCCTGTATCTACTCTATCTAAAAATGTACAAGTCAAATTAACAGGCTTGTGAGGTATCAATGAAATCTGATTTTGGTATTAGAGCATGACACAATTTGGATTTTAAGAGATAGAAGAGGTGGGAGAAGTTAGCACCACACACTGACTTGATTGTAGACGGGAGAATCCAGCATGTCAAGAAAAAAGAAAGCAAACACGCCAGCACACGTAACTTTCGCTGTGATAATGACGTCAAGATCTGTGAGACGAGGGGTAAACAAAAAGACGTCATAAACGAGAAGAATGATTTGAAACTGCCGTCGAAGTTTCAGCAGGTCGTAAGACCGGCTTCCACAAGGTACAGCAGTCAGCGGAGGACGCGAAGCGCCGCAGTCATCTGGACGGCAAAAGGGATGAGGGCGATTGTGTCTGTCACACAGGCGGTGTTACCAAGGTAACACAAAACCAGGTAACGAAAGAAAACACAACAGCACACGCAAATTTTGCTGTGTTAATGACGTCAATATCAGTGAGACGTAGAAAAAAAAAAAAAAAAAAAAAAAAGCACGATTTGGAAAATTCAGGCAGTCTCAGTAGGTCCCACGCGGCCACAAACCACGCAAGACCCACCCGCAGCACAGCAGTCAGCGGAGGACGCGGAACGGCGCCGCCACCCCAACGGCAGAAGGGGATGAGGCCGATTCCCCTTCCATCAGCCGGACGGACGGTGTTGCCAAGCAACAAAACCAGTCCGGCCACTCGAGAAGAAAAACGCCGACGACCCGGCACAATCCACGGCGATACAGGAACGATGGCACACAAACCGACCACCAGAGACCCCCGCAATCCCAACGGAACAGCCCCGGCCCGTTCAACAGTCCAGAAAGGGACCACAGCCAACAGCGCCAGACCACCACCTCAAGGCCACGGCAACAAGGCGAAGACCGTCCCGCACAAGACACAAAAC
>JAMYXO010000426.1:0-27500 GCA_033310375.1 Conus canariensis | reverse complement strand
TACTATTACTACTACCACCACCTCTATTACTACTATGCTACTACTAGTAGTAGTAGTAGTAGTAGTAGTGGTGTAGTAGTAGTAGCAGTAGCAGTAATAGTAGTGGTAGTGGTGGTGGTGGTGCTTGAAAGAGAGTGAGAGTGGGAAACAGCTGGGAGGGGCGACCTCTCTCTCTCTCTCTCTCTCTCTCTTACTTCCCTGTGTGTGTGTGTGTGTGTGTGTGTGTGTCTCTGTCTCTGTCTCTCTCTCTCGCACCCCCCCCCCACACACACACACACAAACACCACACACACCACACCACCACACACACACACACACACACACACCACACACCACACACACACACGACACCCACACTTGTTTGTCGTGTTTGATTGTCTGTCTTCTCCTCTGTTTTAGTATGTAATACAAAAAGTCGAATAGCTTTCGACTTCTTTCACAATCTCTCAGGTTCCTGCGCCAACAGGCGGATTAGTCTGAGGACTTGCAGCAAAGGGAAAAACAATTTATCACTATGGCAAAATCAAAAACTCCATCGACACGGAGGAGCCCAACAAGCTGTCTAAATCGACGGATGTCGAAATATTAGCCACAGGAAGTGCCGGCAATGAGCAAACTCCAGTTTCTGGAACATCCATCAGATGATGAAGAACCGGCCAAACGTCTAAAAATTCACCCGGTGACCACCATCTACCTGAGGTTTTAGAACACGCTCAACGAACCTGCTTTTGTGAAACCAAGCCCTCTCTGAGATCAAGGGGCAAAAGGACGTCATTCTGAAATGAGTGAAAGAATCTGCAGTCTAGAAGAGAGTGTACGGAAGGCACGCACTACATCAGCGTCGCGAGAGGAGACACCATCGAGGCACGGCAGGAGAGAGGAGCAAACCCACATACCATCTGTTCTGCAACCCAGACCAGCTCCCTCCAAGGCAACGGTTGAGTGTGACCACTCGATCACCTTCACTAACTTACCCATCATACGCCGCCTGCCTGAAATCCCTTCAAAACAGGCAAAAACATCGCCAGCAAGGTCAGGCCAGAATTGTGACTGTCAAACATATAAGAATGACGCTGATTTTTTTACACACGAACACAATCCAAGCCTGTCAGTCGTCAAAAGATAATGAAAAGGGGATGACGTCACCAGTCTGGTCTGCCTAAGGTTATTTGTTCCATGATTCCACGATGGGGAAGATAAACCCACGTCGTTTGGGGTACGCGTACGGTGTACATCTGGTTTCAAAACCATCCTACCGATTGGAGGCCTGTGCAAAAAACCTAGGCGACACCAAGACGGTGAGACTGCTGGACTGCTTGGTGTTTCACTGTGGATCAACGATCTAAAAGGAAAAGATCCTAAGACAGTCGTGTCAGAGTGTCCGCACTTGTAAAACAAGCAAAAGCAAATCATCCAAACACAAGATAGTTGTTAGTAGAGTGGCCCCAGTGAAGGATCGACATCTGCAAAGCAAGCGGGAGATGTTCACACGCCCTACTCCTTGCAGAGCTCCCCATGCACACGTGTCCTTCTGTCCATGAGACTTGGACTCCACGAACAACCGGCTGATGAAGGACTCCATCCACCCGTCAGACAGGGGCACCAGCATCCTCGCTGGCAACTTGGGGCGTCACGTCCACCGCATCTTTTGGGACGGCCCACAGGAGGCGCCCCCAATCCCCTGCCGGTGGACATGGTTTCAGTGGTCTCGGGGCCCATCCAGCAACGGCTACAGGCCTGCGCGCATCCCAGAGTGCCTTTCCCTGGTGCTCTCGACAACCTTGGGTCCCCATCTTTCAACCTTATTGACTTTGCCCAACGTCTGTTTATAACGTTTTATTCTACCAATTATTATGAAACATGTTGACAATGTATTACTGTTCTACCCCCTGGAATGTAGATCCTCGTTAAAAATATACTTCATTTTGAGAACTACATTATTCCAACCCTTTTGTATTTGGCTTTGCAGTTCTATATGTAGAACCAAACAAATTACCTCAATTCAAGGGATCTTTCTACCCTCCTCTATATAACTGTAGTACATCAACTAAAAAGAGTTCAGGACTGCCACTATATATTAGATCAGATCTTAATATAGATCTTGAAGTTAGACCTCAATTCAATAGCTAAAGATAAAGAAGAATTTTTTATTACCGGGCTATCATTAAGAATGAGCAAAGATTTATATAAATATACTTTCTGTATATTATCAAAAGCCCAAACCCCCAGAATTCAGACTGGATAAGACACCTTCCTTTTCAGACAAACAATTGGATCATATTGGGAGATTTCACATGCACATTCTCCGTTTTGGGAACCAGATGCTC
This sequence comes from Conus canariensis, assembly GCA_033310375.1. NCBI lineage: Eukaryota > Metazoa > Mollusca > Gastropoda > Neogastropoda > Conidae > Conus > Conus canariensis. Next base: position 25,173 of record JAMYXO010000426.1, on the reverse strand, counting down.
TGTCACCCATGTAATCGCTTTGTTGAAAATATTGTGGATTCCAAATTACGTTCTATTGAATGATGGCAGTATAACAGAGTTCCTGATGTTTCAAATCATAGGCCAACCTCATATTGACTTAACGTTAGTATCTCTGATAATATCATTGAATGCTAGTTGGAAAACCCGAAGACAAACCATTCGGACGTGATCTTTTTCCCCTATTGTTCTTACACTAAATGAACCAAGATTCAGATGAAGAAGAAGATGGAAGATATGATTCCTAAGTTTTTAAACAATAGTGCTGCTGGACCTCTATGAGTCAACTCTATTGTCAATAGATAAAAATTCCATGGAACATGAAGACCTGATATATTTTATGAGAACCTTCAGAAACGCTGTTTTATACGCTGCAGAAAAATCAATGCCCAGCGTACATGCATAAGATAAGAGTACAGAGGAAATGGATGGTGGAATGCAGAATGCGCAGAAGCAGTGAGCAGAAACGACAACTTACCAAACATGGCTTAAGGACAGCAACTGAGAAATGTTATTGCAATGAAACGTGCAAAATGTCACAGTAAACAGAGTTGTGGCCAAAGCAAAACGTATCTATTTCACTACGTTTTGCCATTCAAAAATATACTACATCAAAGGACATGCACAAAGTATGGAAGAAGGTTAAAGAATTAAAGAACAGATGCCATTTACCATCATATCCCATTAAATTAGATAACAACGCTCTCCCCACATCAGCAGAAAAAGCAGAGTTATTTGTTGAAGTGTTTTCAAAGAATAATTCATCATTAAGTCTTACATCAAATATAAGAAGCTACCGAGAGAGGAAGAGAAAAAACATATTTATTTTATTGTGATCCTCCTCCAGATGAAATCATTACTTAAAACTCTTTCATAACCTTTGAGGAATTTAATCATTCATTGGAGTGTTTTACTTGCAATACCACTGCTGTTGGCATCGACGGTATTTCATATCATTGCTCTGCCATTTGCCTTTATGTTGGAAGCAATTACTTCTCTCATTTTACCAAAAAATGTTGGTTAAATGGAACTCTCCTACTATCTGGAAGAGGACTGTTGTAATACCAGTTCCAAAACAAGGTAAACGTAGATCCGAAATTGGCAGTTATCGTCCAATAGCTTTAACATCGCAAGTTGGTAAGATATTGGAAAAAATTGTTGACGTCAGTATTTTACATTTCTGCGAAAAGAATAATATTATTCCAAACAACCAAGCAAGTTTCAGGAAAGGAAGATGTGCAACTGATCATCTGGTCAAAATTACGAATCAAGTTAAAAAACAGTTTTCCAGAAGAAAAAGTACACTTGCTACTTTTTTTGATATTAGAAAAGCTTATGACAGTGTATGGCATGCTCGTCTGCTTTATAAGCTAAAACATATTGGAATTAGTGGAGCATGTATCAATTTGTAAATGTTTCTTGTCTGGGAGATCTATTTGTACAAGAATGGCACATGTTATCGTCATTCAAGGACATTGATATTGGAATTCCTCAAGGATCTATCATTGCTCCAATTCTTTTTACTATTCTTATTCATGATCTCCCAAACGTTCCATCTAACAATATCCATCTCGTTCAATATGCTGATGACATTGCTATAGGATGAATACAAACGTCAGAAAACAAACAAATAAGAGAGTTATAACACATGTTCAAAAACTATACCAAGTTGAGCTAGATAAGTTAGATTTATACATGAAAGAAAATGGTTTAGAACTTTCGGGAGAAAAGACACAATTATGCTTTTTATTAATGGTGATACTCCAAAGCATCCTCCTCAGCTTGTTATAAAAAGCAACACTCTTAAATTATTCAAAAGCTGTAAAATTTTTAGGAGTCTATTTAACCCCTAAGTTAAAGTGGCGATATCATATTGAACACATAATAAGTAAAGCTAGACAAAGATTAAATTTTCTCAAAATAATTAATGCTCAGTCATGGGGACAAGATACTCAAACACTTTTACACCTTGCTACCAGTTTAGTTCGATCGAAATTAACTTATGGTCAAGAGGTTTATTTCTCAGCTCCACAGACGCTGCTAAAAAAAATTACAAAGCATAGATAGTAAGGCTGTTAAGTTGGCACTTGGTGTGGCAGTACACACAAATACGCTCAAAACATACAGAGCAGCTAATCTGTTAACTCTTGAGGACCAACGGAAGTTGGCCACCGCAAAGTATGTGACTAGATGTCTTTCAGTTTCTAATTCAGTGACAAATGGCATTTTTCTTGACTCAAGACAGGATTTCCCGAAAAGAGCGCAAAACATTTCATATCTTCAACCTATTAGAAACTATACAGATGATCTTTTTAAGAGTTGTGATATTGATATTACATCAATTTCAAGTAGTCCCATAATACCCATTATTCCTCAATGGGAGCATATTTCTGCTAGATTCGATACAGATTATACAACTCTAAAAAAAAGAGGATAACATCAATCTTATATCCGTTGAAGCAAAAGAACATCTAGAAAATAAGTATCCGAATCATTTAAAGATTTTTTACAGATGGTTCAGTTTTGGAATCATACACAGGGGCTGGATTTGCTATTCCTGCTTTCAAGATAAGAAAGTCATTTTGTTTAGGAAAAGGTTTTTCTGTATTTACTGCAGAACTATATGCAATTCTTATGGCCTTATCCTTCATAGCTGATATTGATACTGCGATTTATAGCATTTTACTTTGTGTTGACTCAAAATCTGTTCTTTACAGTCTGCAAAACTGGAATGCAAAAGTTCGAAAAGATTTGATATTTGACGTAAAATACTTAATACATTCAATTATATGTAAAGGTATTAATGTAGAATTTTGTTGGATTCCATCTCACTGTGGTATCTGGGGGAATGAAATGGCTGATAGATCAGCGAAAGAAGGAGCTATTAGAAAATATCCTGATAGTACACTAAAGTTAGAAAAACATGAAATAAATTCGATGTTAGAAAGTCGTATAATGACAGAAAAGCTTCCTTCAAAGTCAAAAATATTACCGTGTTCGAGATCCTTGTCTAGTCTCATTTACAAAATTCGATTAAATTCATGGAAGACTAAATTTTCAAAAAATGTAGAATGTGTTTGTGGTCATCCAATATCAATTGAACATATTCTTTTTGATTGCCCATTGCTATCTCTGTTATACAACATATCTGGGATAGATGTAGCAAAAATGGGATCTTTAAATGATATAATCTACAGCGAAGAAATGATACAAATTGCATCAGTTTTATCCAGCACTATACTTGCAAATTTATTGTAAACATGAAATCATTTATAGTTATTCTATTAATGTTTATATGTAGCCTTTCACTCATGAGTACATATTCACACTAACACACACACACACACACACACACACACACACACACACACACACACACACACACACACACACACACAGACCACTCTACACACACACGCACAGTCATGCATACGCACAGTACACAAACACACGCACACACACACACACACACACACACACACACACACACACACACACACACACACTCACACACACGCACACCACACGCGCGCGCGCGCGCGCGCGCGCGCGCAAACACAGGCACAAATTCTTACGCAGCCCGTTTTAATTTTTTTTTTTTTTTTTTTGGTTTATTTTTAGTCTAATATCACCATTGTTGTGAACAGACGTTAAATTAAATCAATCAATCAACAATCTCTCAATGCACGTTACCCCATGACCCGAATGCAAAGTTTTCTTTGCATGCTTCATTTGCAAATACACTTCATTGATTCCTTTTTTTAAAAATCAGACTTGTTGCTTTTCTGGAGAAAATTAACGTATACAATGAATGGAAAGCAAATTCCCATTCTTTAACACCTTCTTTTCTGAAGAGCTACCATGGAATGCCAGAGTTCCTGACTCCGATTCTGAACCCTTCAGGTTCAGCTTGCAGATCAGTGGCATTTCCATGCAGATTGCCACGTTCTAGTACTCCTTTCATGTGTATGGAGGGTTGTTTCAAACGTCTTCGTGTATATGCAGTTACTGGTTAACAATAGCACATTTTATGGTGTGTTTTTTTTTCAGAACCTGTCTCAGTATTAAGATGTTTGGTTTTTGCAGTGGAGTTTCTATGTCAAAAAGCCTTCAAGTTGAAAGACGTCCCCCCCCCCCCCCCCCCCCCCCCCCCCCCCGTCTATGACCTTAAGCCTGGCAGCCTCCCTTTACGCCGAGTGTTTTCGGGGGTCCAGAAACTCAGGGCAGGTGTATGTTTCTCAACCAGGCCAGTATTGTGCCGAGTCTTAGAAACTGAGTTTCATAGTGAGTTTCAACACTGTCTTATTTACGTCGTCAGTTAAGGGAGTAGAAAGCATGCGCATCTTTGAAATTGATATCTTAGCTAATGATTGAAGTCAAAGGAAATTGCAGCCAGCGGTGTTTTCTTTCCGGATTTGATTTCTTAATTATCATGAAATCAATTTCACGGCCAGAAATAATGGCTGGTTTCAAGAAATAGGACATTTGCTTTCCGGATTTCATTTCTTAATCATCAAAGTCAATTTGTCGGCCAGAATAAATGACTGGTTTCAAGAATTAAGACTTTTTGAGAGTAACCATTTCTTTTTCTTCTCTCTCTGTAGGGGTGGCGGAGGAGAGGGGCTCGGAGGGGGGGGGGGGGTTAATTCTCTGTGTTTGTCTCTATGTCTGTGTCTGTCTGTCTGTGTGTCTGTCTGTCTGTCTGTCTGTCTGTCTGTCTCTCTCTCTCTCTCTCTCTCTCTCTCTCTCTCTCTCTCTCTCTCTCTCTCTCTCTCTCTCTCTTAACCATGTCACATAGACGGCAAGTAAACGTATTTTCAGAATCTGAAATACGAATACGTGCCGTCTGTGCAACGTGGCTTAAGAAAAGGAACCACCCTTCTTGATTTGCTGCCCTGCCCTGGTTGATGTTTGAGTGAAATCAATATAACCGAAATGTTGAAATGTTCTTCCATGAAAGCTTAACTCAAATACGTTGATGTCGACAAAATATGAGTAAACCTTCTCAACATAATCTATGAAAGAGAACTAAACCACCGCCTTGGTTCAGTCTTCAGTATCGCGGACTGCCGGCTGTGAGGTTGTTTGTTCGATCCCCATCAGAGTCATATCTTTGTGGGCTTTTTTTTTCTCAATTGGCTCCTTCCAAGAGTTGAGTTTGCTATATATTCAGATGAGAAGACTGGAACCAAATAAATGTGTTTCCTCCACTTAAAGGATGCGTCTCTGAAAGTGTTGCTCTCGTTTCCTAACCAGCATTGCAGGTGTCTGTATTTCTTGGGCCGTAAAATGAATTCACGTCACTAGTTTAATTCACTTAATGGATGTCTTTAAACATGCAAATCGTTAGAAAAAGTCCAAACTGACACAAAATGCACCGAATCTTGTTCTTGCAGTTACTGATCAGTGTGCCTGGTCGCTATCCTGCCATGGTCTGGTATACCCCTTTGCACACGTTGTGACACTTGGCTGAAAACCTTCACATTAGCAAAAGGTAAAAGGATGACGAGCTGTCCTGTACAGATTAGGGGAGGGAGAAAGTGGTGATGTTGTTGCTGCTATTGTTGGTGATGAGTTGCCTCCCTTCTCTTTCTTACAAGGGTATTTGCCTCGTCACTGTATGAGTGTGGCTGCTTCATTTCGGTGCCTTCCTTCGCCAGTTCGTCTGTCTGTTTCCAGAGAAGGTTCTGAAGTGCACGGTTGTTCTCAGTTGCCTGTTTTGTAGAGACAGTACAGGAAACTGTGTTCAAACAGCTGTACAGGCTTAGCTCACCGCACAAGGATTAAAAAAAGGATAGTTCTGCAAATACCTTTGTCAGAAGCCAGGTTCGTCCATTGCGTCAGTGTTGAGCATGTCACACTCATGCTCACCCAACTATGCTCAGAGCCACAGGGAAATGGAATACTCCATTTATTACTTCAATTTGTTTTCTCAGAACGTTGTTTTTCTGATGCTTTTGATTAATATATCTACTAGTTTTCCAGCCATTAAGAGATGCTCCCGTACCAAATATGACCAAGACTTTCCTTCAACACATTGAACAGCAATGACTGGATACTAATATCGTTTAGAGAAAAATGAACATACGCACTAAGTTATTCTTAGAATTCTTAGTACAGTCCATACACCTAAAAATCTCATCTCATCTCACCTTTAACTGATACATGATGTAACTATCAAAATATCAGTTCACACACACACACACACACACACACACACACACACACACACACACACACACACACACACACACCAAGATTGTGTGGTGCCATTTCTGAAACATTTGAGTGCAGAACAACCTAAACGTTACATGAAACAACATCGTAGATTCTGTCTCACTATGTCCAAGCCACTGCTTTTTTGAAGACAAGTAAGTGGGTATGTATATGTGTACTCGATTAAGCTACCTGTTTGATAGAAACCAGTGGTTTTGCATCCATTCGGTCTGCTTAACAATGTACTGATTCTCTTTCTCTCTGTCTGTCTGTCTGTCTGTCTGTCTGTCTGTCTGTCTGTCTGTCTGTCTGTCTCTCTCTCTCTCTCTCTCTCTCTCTCTCTTACACACACACACACACACACACACACACACACACACACACACAACACACACACACACACACACACACACTGACTGAAATCAATTTCTTGTCAGATTAGCTTACGGCGGTACTGTCCTTTAAGAAAACATTATGAACAGAATGTTAACATTTTTCATTCAAAGAAAAGGAACATGATTAACACACAAAGACAAGCACACACACACACACACACACACACACACACACACACACACACACACACGCACGCACGCACGCACGCACGCACGCACGCACGCACACACACACACACACACACACACACACACACACACACACACACACACACACACATACACACAGAATGTTAACATTTTTCATTCAAAGAAAAGGAACATGATTAACACACAAAAACACGAACAGAACACACACACACACACACACACACACACACACGCGCGCGCGCGCGCGCGCGCACACACACACACACACGCGCACGCGCGCGCGCGCACACACACACACACATACATCAATACACACATCTCTATACAAACACACCAGAGAATGTCTAAATCTGTGTTCTAGATCAGCAATCTTATTTCGCCCGCAAACCCCACTTTTCACATAATCAAATTCTCTTAACCAAAAAAATAGCTAAAACCCTACAAAATTAAACAAATCTAATTGCGTGAAAAGGGGGGTTTGCGGGCAAAATAATTTTCCTGCTCTAGAACCGCACATTTTATCTTTCTCTCTGATTAACTAACAGGCGCTGTGTTTGGCGGGACAACTTGCAACTCTTCGCGAACAAACGATCTTTTAGGGGCGGGCTTTTTAGACGTAGTGGCGCCGCTAGAAGAAAGAGTCTCTCTTAAATAATACACAGGAGGGGTTGTTTTCATAATTCTTTCAACTTCATATACGTCTACGCTCCATATAGGGTCTGTGGCTCTAATTCTAACATCGCCCTCTGCCTCTCCAGGCGCATACAAGTATCTTACTTTTAGTCCAAACGGCAAGAGTTTTTGATTACCTTGAATGTCTTCAGTAATGCTAATTTTTTTCAATTTGATCGCGTTCACTGGCTTAAGGCCTGTTGCTTTAAATTCTTCATTGTTCATGGCGCGTAAGACTGCCGGCAATCTCCTGACCCATTCTGTGTTGCGCATTTTGTCCATAAGGTCTCTGTGATATTGATAGGTAAACAGGCGCTCAGCTAGATTCTTATTAAAGTTTTCTACTAGAGCCTGGGAGCGATGGTTGCCTGGGATCCCTCTCTTAACTGTAACCCGATGTCTTAAAAACAACTGGTTTACAGCTCCTTTAAACTCTTTCCCATCATCAACCTGGATCATCCTAGGATACTTTAATGGACCTCGCATGTATATTTGTTGTAAAGCCACAGCCACAGCAGTTGAGCTTTTATCCGTTAAAGGCTCAGCATCTTTGTATCTTGAAGCCATGTCAACAACCGTCAGAGCATACTTAAACTTTTTTCTTCTAACTTTGTCATGTGGAAGATACAGCAAGTCCATCTGGTGGGTGTCATTAGGAACTGAATTAACAAATCGAGGCCTTATTATTCTTTTTGGGGCAGGTAGATATATTTGCCAGATCGCTTGTTTTGAAAGCCAGTCTTTCGCTTCTAATTCAGACACCCTAGCAGCTTTACTCAGTTTATCAATAGCAGCCGTTCCTTTCCAATACCCTCTAGGAGAATAATATATTTTGTACTTCGTATCGGCCATAAGAAGGGACTGTTTTTATTACATTTTTAACTATGTTTTTTAGATTGAATATGCAAGAAGAAAGATTGCTCCCATAGCACCTATAATAAAGCCTATTTCTACCATTTTCTGATCCTCAGATGGTTCATAAAAGTCAGACAGTTCTGGCGGTGACGATGTTAGAAACTTCTTTCCTGTCACTAAGTAATATTCATTCATTGCGTCATCAACGTCTGTAAATGTGTGCTCTGCATGTCCCTGCTCTCTTAACTTTTTATTAATAAAGTCTAAGTGAGCAATTCTCCTTTTCTCGTAAGCGTCTCTTGCCTTAGCTAAATCTTCCATTGCTTTGTTATGGCGTTCTCTCTCTTCATCAGACCGCAATTTACTAAACATATAATTGCTGCCAGAGAAAGCCAATGCATTAACAATGGCTCCCCCCACCATCAGAACTAATCCAGACATCTTTTTATAAATCAATATTTTCTAGATTAATCTGCCTATGCATTAATCTGCCTATGCATTAATCTGCCTAAATGCATTAATCTTTCTATGCATTACTCTGCCTATGCATTGATGTTTTCTGGGATAATCCCCTGCGCAACAAGAAAGTCTTTTGAGGCAATCCCTGCAGTAATTACAACTATAACCTTAACAACATCCTCAATGTCTAACCTTCCTAGATCCGCCGGCTTCATTTTTAACATGTTTTTTGCTAGCACGCTATAACCAATACTAAGACCGCTAATTACAGCAGAATGGTAAATTGTATTGATAATCTTTTTTTCACTCATCTTTTTATTAACTAAAAAAATAATTAAAATAATCATAATACGAAAGGCGGTCTATGTGCTTTTTAATCAAATAATCCTTTGTTGTTAAAGCTAAAAATAAGGCTGCAACTAGCCTTGGCGAATCTTCTATCTTTCCCATGTTGGGCGGTTTTATTCCTAACAAACATTTTGCAATGGTTGAATAGACTATAACACCAACGATAGGCACTGCATAATTAACCAGCGCTAAACTCATGGTTTTAAAAGTATTATATTATTTTTTTATTGCTTTTAAAAATGGATTGTGACGAACTATTAAAGTGTGAGGAGCAGGCAGGCTACTCCGTAGACCTCTGCCATAAAGAAAGATTATACTCGCTGGCTGCATGTGGAAAAACCAGGCAGTATCTAGGCGTTGAACTAAGTATTGAACAGATTCAGCAATTGTCTACATCAGACGTTGAGAAGTATTACGCTAGGTACGAAGCACAGCTAGGATCAAAAATGGTTAGATCGGTGGGACAGACAATGATTAGTTTATATGCTAAGTTAGTAAGTAAGATGGCGCCGATTGATTCAGAAGAAGATTTAAAATATGACTTAACACAAGATCCGGTTTTAACCAAGTCCCTAGAATCTCTTGCATGTGACATGTATTATAGATTTGGGACGTTGCTATGTCCATTCATCATGGGATTAATTACTTTCAATCATATTAATTTCAATCATATTAATTTTAATCAGACTAAAAAAAATGAGCGAGCAGGAGAAGAATGTCCCACAGGAGCAGAATGCTCCACAAGTGAATTCTCCACAAGTGAATTTACAGGCGAGTGCCCCACAAGTGAGTGTCCCGCAGGTGAGTGTCCCGCAAGTGAGTAGTGTTACTAAAGCTAAAAGTGCTGGGCGTGTTGAGGCCGGTCGTAAACTAGCTGAATGGAACAGACTGCAAAAAGCAAACCAAGCAGCAAAACAAAAATTATTAGATAGTAATACAACATCGGCACCAGCACCGCCACCGCCACCAACAACAACACAATCAAACTATAAGATGTATTATTATGTGCTGGGGAGTATTGTTGTTGGTGGAGGGTTTGTAGCATACAAGCGCCTAAAGCCATACTTAGCAGCAAAGCCACAAACCCCCACAAAAACAGTAAAAGAACCAGCTTCTGCAAAAAAAGTACAACCTCCCGCTGTAGACCCATTTTTAATAAATTAGTTTTTTAATGTGTTGTTAAGTACTGGTTAAGTACAAGCTAAGTACTGGTTAAGACAGTTATAACAAGTTAAGTGTAAGTAAAGCGCAAGTTAAGTGCAAGTTAAGTGCAAGTTAAGTGCAAGTTAAGTGCAAGTCATGTTAAGATCTTAAGTTAAGTACTAGTTAAGTACTAGTTAAGATCTTAATTTAAGTCAGTCAAGTCGGCTCTCCAATGTCCTACAGCATATGAAAACTCAGGGCTAACGTAAGTTCTCTTGTTATTGTTAGAGACTAGTGATTTCTTATTAACTGCAGTTGTGTTTACTTGATGAAGAGTAGAGCGCAGATTAACATTTGTGTGATGAAATACTTTGTTTTCAAAGAGAGCTTGCTTGTAGTTATCGTGACTTATATTTTTTTTGACAACTTCTTTACTTATGCCTTTAGCCTTCTTCATTACAGAAGTTTGGCTGGCAACGCTATACATCTTTGCCCGTAAGCCAACATATTCTTGTATAACCGTCCCATTAAGTTCATCCTTCATCTTTCCAATCACTTTCTTGTTCACAGTTGAATGTAAAGGTGAATCTTTTGGGTAGTCGCATGTGTCGTACCACCCATCAGCTCCTTTGGCTACCTCCGCTTCTAAATCCTTATAAAAGTCTTCAGTTGGGATGTCCATAATAAAAGAGTCAGTGTCTGTGTAAAGGACTCTAGACTTTGGGTACAGCGGTTTAAAGTAGTCGTACAGAAATTCTAACATTAACAGCTTTGACAACTCTAATACGGCGAAGCCGATAAACACCGGCTTATCCAACTTCACACTCAGTTTCTTCATCATGATGCCAACCAGGCTGTCGCTAAATCTTCTAAAGTCTTGGTAGTTAGGTTTAGAGACCAGCTTAATTGCTTGTTTTTCTTTCGTAACTAATCTTACATCTTTACGCTTGTGTGGGTTTTCCATGGTTTTGCCAAAACAGCTGTTGTTCATTAGTTTAAAAAAGTCTTTTTCTGAGGCATCAGTGGCTTTAGTCCTAAGATCAGTATTCTTCATGATGTATGGCCTCATAAAGGGCTCTTGTTCAAATTCTATAATTCTATGAACGGCAGTAAGTTTCAGTCCGTGTCTTAAGTAAAACTGTAGCAGTCTGTAATGACAGACATACTTTCTCTTGTGTCGAAGATTAGGCACGAGCTTAGGCGGTTCGGGGGGGCTCATCTTTAATCTTTCTGCCGCTAGGGGGTAATCATTATGGAGGTCATGCAATTCTTTAGGATATTCTAAGTCTACTTCCAAGATTAGTCCTATTGGATTATCAGGCGTAAGCTGTGATAGCATACTCAACATTTTATTAACAGCATGAGGCCGTTTATCATTTTAAAGTTTCTTAATGGCAGTGTCTGACTCATGGCCCACCCATACAGATTGTTAGCGTCTAAATACATCAGATAGTTGGATGGTTTAGTTGGATCATAATCGTCAAAGTACTTGTTGTTGGCTTTGCAGTAAGGATGACAGGCCATGCTAATACCTCCTCTCAGCCCGTCTTCAATCATCTGGAGTGTATCCAGATCAGATATTAAGTCAATCTGAATGTTTGTAGACTTCAAGAATGCATCCCAAGACAACCCCGGGGCAGAGATGTACTGTGATGAATCTAGGCCGTAGTGTTTTATGCAAGTAGCTCTGTAATTCTGAAAGACGTCAGCTAATAAACACACGTCGGCCAATAAATATTGATCGTGATAATCACCCATCGTTTGACAGTGTAATTCTGTCCAGGCTTTCTGTGCGTGTTCATAGTCGGAGTCAGATATGCCTCCGCCTCTAAGACGGCTGTAAAAATCGTCTTTATGTGACAGCGCCGGCTCGTCAAACCTGTCCCACGAGTCCATGTATTCATAAGGATAAACGCCTTTACGAACTAAAGACGGATTAAAGTATTTTTTAGTGATTGGATAGTCTTGTAGAGATCCCGCCAATTTATCTAAGCTCCCCATCAGATGCTGGGCGGAGTCATAAAAGGATAAACAGTCAATAGTAAAGGTCATGTACTTTTCTGAAGACTGTGCAATGCAGGTAACCCTCTTATATTCAGAAGTCACTGCTTGCATGATAAAGTGAGAATCGTAGCCTCGTAAGTTATGAAAGAAGATTGGCAGTTTCCATGTCTTGGGGTCAACCTTAAGTTGAAGATTGCAGCTATTATGCGCTGCCCCTCTGAATTTGCCGGTAATGTGATCATGGTCTCTTACTGTCACGTCTTTACTGTTAGGCGTTAGCTCTAGGCCGCATATCCAACAGTGGGTAGCTGATCTATAAAGTTGTTGGTCTTCGGGAGTCATCTTAATGTCTGAAAGGTTTAGCTGATTAGAGAATTGATTGCGAAGGTGTTTCATCTGCTCCAAAAATCTACTAGCCGCGTTGGGACCTCTGTAAATCTCTGGGTGTGTGTGTGCCCCATCTGATCTAACAACGACGAAAGCATAAGAACAAATCTGATGGTGGGTTAATAAGGCTGTTTTTTGTTGCGTCCGTTCTTGAGGGCCGCAGTACTGTGGCAAGATTGATTCAAAGTCAGCATAGACTACGTATGGCCTCATCTGCAGTTTGTGTACATTCTTAAAACTAACTTTAGACCCTGGTGGAGGCATAAGAAGTTCGGTTTCACAGTCTACAATGCTTTTACAATGTTTCTTATGTTTGTCAGCTGCCTGTATAGATGGGATTCTAACCAAACACCTTCTACAAAGCTCTTGTTTAGCAGTATCCGTTGTAGTATACGTCAGAAGTCTGCTTATTGCTCTAATTAATACATAATGACTCTTTGTACTATCTGCAAACAGTATCAAGTCTACATGATTCTTAAGTGGCTCGCCTAAAGTAGGGGCTTTGGGAGAAATCCTTAGAGGGGCTAGATTGTCTACTACAGACCAGGTGTATACGCTTACGGTAATTGGTTTGTTTTGTTCTTCAAACTGGTCGATGCTTTCTATGCTCACTGGAAAGTCTATGTTATCAAAGTTCAGCTCATTTATATACTGCTTATAATTAGAAACTCTGTTTGCATTATTTTTAACTGGGTGTAGATGCGCTAAAACGCACCACATGAAGCACATATTGTCAGAATTATGTATGTTTAATACTGCTCGTTTTAACTCTAACTCTCTTGGGAGAGGGATGTAAGAATTGCCGGCCATAGGAGAGTATTTGACTTGTCTTAATCTGATTTCAAGAACTGTTCCTTCAGACCAGCCAGAACCCCTTAACTTAGCCTCCTCACTTGCATGGTTAAACTGTGTAAGCATGTAATCAGCCCAGTCAGAATTAAAGTCGTGATAGCTAGTAACTTCTTTCTGTATAGTTGAAACCCAGACTAGTATACTATAATCATCGGGGGTTATATATTCAATCTGAATGGCCAACGACACTTTTACTGGCGGGTTAAATTGAAGAGACTCTGGGATTTTAGAAATGGCATGTGTTACGCTTTCCTGAACGTTTGTGGGGTTAATGATGTCCATGTCTAGTACTCTGTTCATATTGCCCGACGGTTTGTCATCCATCGCTTTTGTGATCGTCATTTTTAAGATCAAATAAATAGGTAATACAAAAAAATAAATACTAAAATTTAGCTAATATTTACTAATTTGAGGTAATACAAAAAAATAAATACTAAAATTTAGTTAAATTAAATAGCCGCTCCTTCAGAGCTAGTAAAAATAGACAATTCAGCGTCATCAGGAGCCATAATATTAACTAAAATTGCAATGCACTTTATAACTGGGTTGGGCCAAGAATCTGGCATTTTACTGATTACGTTAGTTACACTTTCACGAATATCGGTGTGCTCAAAAAGATCCGCAATTAATTCATCAAACTTGTTTCTTAACTCTTCTTCATTAGCCCCCCGCTCCATCATTAACTCTAGGGCGCAGCATATATTTTTAAGTTCTGTAACTACTTTGGTTGTCATTTTTAAGATCAAATATATAAGTAATACAATAATTAAATCATGCTCGTTTTTGGGTTTGCAAGGTTCTGCTTTGCAATGTTCTTTCTGATTGCCTCAGCGTCTACCTGTTGTGAAGTAAAAGTCTTTCTCCATTTCTTTTGGAGGTCGATTTTTTGTTGTCTGTAATCATCGCCGTCAGCCATGGCTCGTTTAAATTCTTCGTCTGTTACTTCTCCATCCAGCAATGTATCGCTTATAATCAGCCTTAATGAATGAAGTTTTGCTGTTGCTAGGGCTACAATGGCAGTGTGCTTTTGTAACTTAGGTGCCAGTTTCTTTAAAACCGCACTTACAATCGTGGACACAGCAACTAAACCCAAACCAACACCCCCAAAAGCTATGGACATCGGTGTCCCAACTCCAGTAGCTAAAAGAGCAACACTGGACCCAGTGCTTAAGCCGGCTACAACTGATGAGCCGGTGATTATATAAGAAAGAGCATTTAAAGCTTTAGCATATTTCTTTCTAGTAACCCTATACTTGTTCAAATCACTTTCTATTTCTTCTTCAAGCTCAGCCATGTGCTTTAATCTAAACTGCTGACCGTCTTCCATTTTAAACAAGATTATTTTTTAATCCTGTACATATCTTCTTATTAACCCTTCTGGCAGCACTTCATCAACAGAGTAAAACGCAATAAAATCAACATACTTAATGAAAATAAAATCGAGTACTGTTAGTTTGTCTTTGTCAACCATTACAGTAACTTTGTCAGAAGATACAAAAGTGTTTATTTGATCCTCATTTTTAGTAATAACAATAACAAGCCTAAGAGGGCCGTCCAAGTTTTCAGACTTTATTTGTACACCCCTGATTAACGTATGCTCTGGCAAACTAGGATCAGACTCCCTTGGAGTAATAAATAAGCGAAAAAGCATTGTCATTTTTCTAGGCAGTGATTCTAGTTTTGGGTTAAACTCTAAGCCGACGGTGTCGCCCCCCACTTCAGCTAAGGACTTCTTTCTCCGCAGCATATATACAGAGCCCTGCTTAGTTATTTCAATCTGCTTTTTCTGTTGTAATCCTGGGACTAGGCTAGCAAGAAGGCGTCCTTCATTCAAAGCTTTTCTAAAATTGTATTTCTTATCAAAGTATACATGGGGGCTTCGTAGTTCAAACTTTAAATCCCAGTTAATGTCAGGAAGCAACGCCCAGGCATTCTCTCGTTTATGAAGTTTGTATTCGCGTTTGCCAAAATCGTTTGCCCTTAGATTTCTTATCTCTTCCAGGGCAGGATACTGCTGCCGTTTTTTATCTTCAATTTCTATTCGTTTGTAAACACCATCGTCGGTGTACTCAAATCCATAAACATTTCCTGCCACTCCTATTAGATCGAAGTCAGTTGTATCTGCTAGATCTTTTATCTCTACTGCAACGCATTTAGGAGCTAACTCTGCTTTTGATTCTGGCCCTCGAGACATTCTTTTTAATATAAACAATTTATTATTAAACAATCTATAATGAGCAATCTATAATAAACAATCTATAATAAACAATCTATAATGAGCAATCTATAATGAGCAATCTATAATAAACAAACGTATTGAACTGGCGGGTCAGTCCGTAAGCATAGTTTAGCATGCTTAGATTTTTCTAGCCGCTCTTTTATTTTTTTTTTAGTTCATCCCTGTCCCTGATTATATAGTTTTCACTTAAACACTCTTCAAAACTATCCCTGTCCTTAGTATAGAATAAGATGACTGATTTTAACTGCGATCTAAAGTCTTTTAAGACAGCATTGTATTTTTGAGTTAAGAGCCAAACAGAAACTAATGCGTGTCTTCCGCTAAAGGCTAGCTTAGACAGGGCCCTTCTTTTTTTAACAATGTCTCGTTCAGCTGAACAGTCATCAATAATAAATAGCGTTTCAGTTCCCTCAAATAACCTATAGTAATGTTCTAAACAGTCGCTTAGCTTGTCAGTAGGATCAACTAAAAATATATTCTCGTCTGTCCAAACAAACTGCCTTTCTTTGTAAGACTTGTTGTGCTTAATGGTTGTGCAGAATATAACAATGTGCTCGTAATGAAACCTGTAGGCTGTTTGTAACAAATCAAGCACGAAGACAGTTTTCCCACACCCAGTAATCCCACAAATAAGCGAACAGTGCGGGTCTTTGGGCAAAAAGTTCAAACTATCCATCTGTTTTAATAGGCTATTTCTTTCAGTCTATTTTCTTCAATGTTCAGCTGGGCGTCATAAACCACAAAAACGTGCATTTGTATCTGGCCATTCTCCTCCTCTTCCTTATTAATCTGTATGAGTATGCCATCTGACCCTACCCTTCTTCCACTCCCGTGCAGTCTGTTGTCATACGTGGATCTAAAATCCAGCCATAGTCCATATTTGTCTGTTAGATAATCTTCGAGCCTTACATCGTGAAGGTGAAGTTTTTTACACACATGATCGGCTGTGGGGCTTGTCTGTCTGCCTCCAGCAAACAATTTTCTTATTTCATCAAAGTGTTGGTCAGGTAAAAGTCCGGCTGAATACAGCTGAAAAGGCTTACCATCTACTGTGCAAGACAGTTGCTCAATTTTTGGGTTGTAAAACACCTCAGATTCTCTCTGAAAAGGAGCTGAGGGTTTAGTAAATAGCAAGAGAACCCCCTTTAGAGACCTTAAAGAATTGCTTATAGCTATTTCCCAGACGGTGTCTTGCTTGTTTTTAATCGCTAGACTGTGGTGTAAAACTCTTTCAAAGTAAACAACCGCCCTACTTTTATACTGATTTAAGATTATTCTAGCTAGTTCGGGGTTAGTAACAACGTCAAAATTAAGAGAGATGTTACTAACAGTGTATTTGGCTAAGGGATCATCTGATAGAATAACAGACCCGCTGTCATTGAATGTCAGTTCGTAAGTAAGTTTGTCTCTTAGTGCGCCTTGGTAATATGGCTGATGGGTTTTTAACAGTTCAAAATCTAGAGGAATGCAAAATCTGTTCTTAAATGCTCGCGCTATTGCCTGGTCTCCCTCGTCTTCCTTTGCATCTGCAGCATTAACCCTGTGCTTAAGACCGTTTGGGCTCTGGATTCCCTGAAAGATTTTGTCTTTCCTTTCTGTTCTGGGTAGCCACAGATCAGAATAGAGATTAAAAATGTCTGCGCTACTCAGTGAGAAGACTTCTCTACCTTCCAGTTTAATTACCATATTTTTAATGATGGCCCTGCCCAGGTTAGCAACGACAGTAGCATTAGGATCCGCCGACTCAATATCTATTTTGAATGACAGCCTGGCAGTGCCCGGCATTATAACATCGTCAGGTCCGAGATCACTAAATCTTACTGTTAACATTTCATTAGGCTCAATTGTTGATGGATTATTTACAACCCGCACAGTCTGTCTTATGCCTTTTATGCCGTGGGGCTCCTTCGCTTTCTCGAATGGATCAAGGTCGCAGCCGTATGGGTTCATTTTTTATAAAACAAAAAATAATAAATATATAAATATGGCTGATGATAATTTTGACGCAATTGAACCTATTGAAGAGGAAGATGATGAAACAGAATCGGGCCCTTCATTAGAAGATGAACTTGAAGAAGCACGTTCTTTAACCCCTTCAGTAGAAGAAACGCCCCCTGGAGTTATTACAGCTCGTGCAGAACTATTAACAAATAAAATTAACTCATTCTATAGAAGCATAGGACTAGAGCCGCCAGAAGGCCACAGTGCTTTTGATTTTAAGATGGATAAAAATAATCATCTGTATGTAAGGACTAGTAAAGGCCTTGTACAACTTACTACAAAGCCAGACCCGGGCAAGTTTTTAAGCATGAGCACAATTCTTAGAAAACTCTCTGTTGCCGACCGAAGGCGGTTAGCCCTTATTAAAGATTTAAGGCCCGAGGCTGTTAGTGCTTTACAGAACGTGGGGCGGAGGTTGCTAACACGATCTGAAATAGAAGTAATCTCTATTCAAGAATTAAGTCAAAGAACAGATGAAGCAATAGCAGAAATTGAGACGAGTTTTAATGAGGAGACGCAGTTAAAAACAATTGTCGGCTCGCCTAGTCAAAGAGAACGTGAGCTGAGTCCTGAAGAAGAAGCAGCTTTACAAACAATTGATGACCCTCCATTGCCTGAGAGTGTACACAGGAATCTTAAAGCTGCTATAGGTGAACTCAGGGGTCTTGATGAAACTCTGCGGAGAATAAATGGCGAGCTAAAAAACAACTTGTCAAAACTTGGCGAGCTAGAGATAGAGATAAGAGAAGAAAAAATAAACTGGCTGATGCAGATGATAACAATTTAGGGCGAGAAGAAAAGGCTAGAATACAGGCAAAAAACAGGAGTTAATGTTACTAAGGGCAGCCAGGTTAGAAACGCTGTCTACTAACAGAGAACAAATAGTATTACAAACAAACAGAATCAAAGAAACTATACGCAGAATACTTTATGAAAATACTACATTAGCAGAAAGAATAAGGACTCTGTTCAGAGAGCAGGGAATTACAGTAGTTAGCATATTGACAGCTGTTGGGTTTGCTATCTCTACACTCGTTTATGCTTTAACTGGCGGTGCACCAACAGGGTCAGTAACGCCTCCAACACCTCAGCCTGGTAAAAGTTGGATTAGAAAACAATTACACCACCTAGCAAACCTATTAAAGAAGTTAGCTGTCAAAGCGCTTGATGCTCTGCCTGGCATAATAGGCAGTGTTGTTAGTTGGGTTTTGTCTACCATAGGCAAAGTGGCTGGTTATATGGCTGACCATCTGTGGACTTTGGGGGTGCTGGCTGCTGGTTTAATTTTTAGTGAAATAAAGTATGGCTAATCCAGTAAAAGTTAAAAACACAACGAGGGCTGTCTTTTCGCTAGTGTGTCTGTCGGGGTGAGGTACATCAACGGGCGGGGGGTCGCTTTCTGGGCTGCTTATAACTGGCGGTGGGTCGCTTTCTGCAGGTTCTGGGCTAGATACTTTTTTTAAAATGGCTGGCGCGGGCCTTGTGTTTAAACCTTGATTGTGTCCTAAGCTTTGGCCGTCTCCGGCTATGAGGATTTCATTATTATAATTCTGTATCATGCCAATCTGCAGTCTAAGGTCAGAAGGCAGCATGTATAATCCATGACCCACAACAAAGTCAACCTTTGACCGAGCATGTGAAAGAACGTTTTGGTACCTTTGTATGCTGGAAGGCAAATCAACAGCAGAGTTAATAGCATCTTCTAAATTGGCTAGAAATTGTTTTCTGGCGTCAAAGCCTGTAGATTGATCCACTATGCTAGACTTGGTCTGTGCTTGCGCTCCTAATAGACACCAAACGTATGTTCTTATGGAGTCATTAAGCCTTTGCACTCCCGGCATTGTTAGACCTTTACTTTCATCTAAGATAAATGTTGCCCAAGCATTGGGGTGTTTTTGTTCTATGGCCCCCAATCTAACTTGGGAGTTTGACTTAAAAGAGGTGTGGCCGGGCCAGTAGTCAAAATTATATTCTCTACGCTGACCCCACAAATACAATGTGCCCAACCCGTGATTGCGGTCTAACTTTTGTCTAAAGTTATTTGAAGGGTTAATGTTAAATTCGTTGCAGATTCTTTCATAGGCATTATTGTCCATTGGGCTGAGAAATGGATTAAACGCGTTGTCATTGGGGAGGCGTACTTGTAGTTCAGTTAGTATGCGTCTATACTGATAATAAACATGAAAGTTATATACTGACCTTACTAAGAGGTTGGGGTGGTTTAAATGGTTTGCATATGAGACACCGCAGCCAGTGGTTGAGCAGTAAACTGCAAAATTTAACTGATTCTGGTAAAAGGTCATAGGATGAGTTGACCATGCTGATGGCACTCTATCACTCTTTATTGGAGGATTTAAATATCTAGTTAGTGGGTTTACAAGTCTGACTAGAAAGCCATATGATTCATCCACTGCGATGGTTAGGTTACTAAAGTCCAAAGATTTGGGCTCATAAACCCCTCCTACGTCGTAAGCGGCACTTTCATTATATTTAAAAGGCTCCATTTTTAAATAGATTTTTTAAAAAGGATTTAAAAAGGATGTTCCTTTATATAACCAAGCAAAACCAGCGCGTGTTTTTAAAGTATTCAGTTGACAATAAAGCCGGGAAGTGTAGGGCTGCTCTTAGAGAACTTAGGTTTAAAATAAGGTGGTTTAACATATCTGAAAAGGCCCAAAATAATTGGATAGATATTTATGATGAGGGGGGCAATCGCTTAAAACGTTTAAAAATACCTGATGGTTACTACAGCTTTTGTTCTTTAAAAGAAGCATTTAACAAATTTGACATACGGTTAGAAATTAATGAGGCAAGTCTTATAATTACTATATTTTTACCAAAACATAAAGACAAAAGGGAGTACGTTTTTCCCAAGGGCCTTGCTCGAATTTTAGGCTTTTATGATAGTGGTAAAGCCTATCGTATTAATACACACGCGTATATAGAAAGCGGTCTATATGAATATGTAGGCAGTAGACCATCCGATTTTCTAATTAATCCAATGTTGTATGTTCATTTAAGCGAATTAAAAACAAACACTAATTTGTATAATGGCCAGCCATCTACAGTTCTAAGAGCACTCCCATCAACTAAGGTGGGGTTTTGCGATTATCAGTCATATACATTTGGTAAAAACAGTCAATTTAAAGAATTAGTTGAAGGGCCTATAAATTCAGTGTGTGTAAAAATAACTAACCAAGATGGAAGGCCGGTTGTTTGTTCTGATTTGTTGGTAGTGCTTGAGATAGAAGATTAATCAGAGAGAAAGTATAGATACCTGCCGGCAGTCTTACGCGCCATGAACAATGAAGAATTTAAAGCAACAGGCCTTAAGCCAGTGAACGCGATCAAACTGAAAAAAATTAGCATTACTGAAGACATTCAAGGTAATCAAAAACTCTTGCCGTTTGGACTAAAAGTAAGATACTTGTATGCGCCTGGAGAGGCAGAGGGCGATGTTAGAATTAGAGCCACAGACCCTATATGGAGCGTAGACGTATATGAAGTTGAAAGAATTATGAAAACAACCCCTCCTGTGTATTATTTAAGAGAAACTCTTTCTTCTAGCGGCGCCACTACGTCTAAAAAGCCCGCCCCTAAAAGATCGTTTGTTCGTGAAGAGTTGCAAGTTGTCCCGCCAAACACAGCGCCTGTTAGTTAATCAGAGAGAAAGATAAAATGTGCGGTTCTAGAGCAGGAAAATTATTTTGCCCGCAAACCCCCTTTTCACGCAATTAGATTTGTTTAATTTTGTAGGGTTTTAGCTATTTGTTTTGGTTAAGAGAATTTGATTATGTGAAAAGTGGGGTTTGCGGGCGAAATAAGATTGCTGATCTAGAACACAGATTTAGACATTCTCTCGCATACACACAAACTTACACACACACACACACACACACACACACACACACACACACACACACACACACACGCCACACACACACACACACACACACCACCACCACCACCACCACCACCACACCACCACCACCCTACACACTCTCTCTCTCTCTCTCTCTCTCTCTCTCTCTCTCTCTCTCTCTCTCATTCTTTCTCACTCCCTCATACACTTACACAAGAAGTTTTCACTCGAAAGAAGTCTTCTTTGTATTTGCTCTTAACGTTTATTTGAGGAAATTACTCTGTTTGAATATTAACTCTATCAAGTTGGCCTTATATCTGGCGTTCCATTTCACACAAATACAACAACATTTTACAGATCAGACGAATTCTCACCCCTTGATCGAATGAGAAACGTGGTAGCTGCAAAGTGTATGTACTCAGAGTAAGCACAGAGAAATTCTGTTAAAATGGAGCCCAAAATAGCAAGAATGATAAACACTTTTAAAAAAAAATCCATTTATGGTTTCCACTTTTGGGGGGAAAAAGTACGTTAATCCACAGAATGTTGCTTCAGTTATAAACACTACGCTCTTACCATCGTATGAATTAAGTAGAGCTTGTTTGGGTATACATTACACTGATTTTTTTCCTTTTCTTTTTAATGACGAAGATCTAAATATTTTGATCACGTCAGTTAAAACACATTTAGCACAAACATATCCCAGCTATCTTACGATTTACGAGGATGGATCTTTTTTTTTAGATAATAGGCAGGGAGATTCCAGGTCTATTACTCATTCCCTAAAGTTTGCAAAATCCTATAAGGCTGGTGGAGATTTATCCATTTTCACGACAGAACTCGTTGCGATTGTTATGGCTTTGACATTTTTTGTTGATCTGTCACTGAATTTGCTCAGCGTTTTAGTATGTTGGGACTCTAAATCAGTTTTGCACTCTGTTCGATCAGTGTTTCATGAATTTAGTATCATTTTTGAAACAAGATATTCAACTAGTTGTATTTGAATGAAAAGAATCAAATTACTATTCTTTGAAAATACTTCAGTGGACGTAGGACGGTTATTGAGTTGAATAGCAAGAGTTGGTTCCCATTGCTCGTTGAATCAGATTCAGATAGAGACAATGTCGACTCTGGTAACAGTTTTAAATATTTACATCCAGCTGGAGAGCTCTGAATTAGTTATGATATGACCATCACAATCATCACGAAACAGAGACATATCCTTCAACTATATCACTAGGCAAACACACCTTTCTCCCTCAAATACTCCAAATTGGAGGCTGGGAAAACACGGAGCACAGCCAATTCACAAACATAGCAGATTCTAGAAAGTTCGAACATCATGACGTGGTGGTAGTAATAATAGTATAATAATAATAACAATAATAATGATGATGATGATGGTGATGATAATGATAGTAATAATGATAATAATAATAATAGTAACAGTAATAATAATAATAAAATACTACTAATGATGATGATGATAATAATAATAATAATAATAATAATAATAATAATAATAATAATAATAATAATGATAATAAAATACTACTAATGATAATAATAATAATGATGACAATATATGATGAAGATGATGATGATAACAATAAAAGTAAAGATTGCTGGTGACAGGGCTGTGGCGGGCTGGGCCAGGCTGTGGCTGTGGACAGGGGAGAGGGAGGAGGGAGTTTGGGTCGGAATAAGCGGCGCGGGTGCAGTGTCACTAAGGAGGCACAGGAGATGGGATAGCAAATAGAAAAAATGTAATAATAATGTTAATGGTGGTGATGATAATGATGATAGTGATAAGAATCTCTCTCGCTCTCTCTCTCTCTCTCTCTCTCTCTCTCTCTCTCTCTCTCTCTCTCTCTCTCTCTCTCTCTCTCCACGGAGATCAATGTCTTTATTATTATTTGCATCCACTTCTCTTGAGAAACACACATAGAAACAAACAATCAAAAATATGTCATATCAACAGTTGCTTCACCCATTCGAGTCTGACTGATGCCAATATCATTCCCTCAGTTTTGTCTAGTCGACTCTGTGGCATGAGGCTATATGCTATTAATCAAGGCAAGATCACCGATACTGTTCCCTCGATTTAAAGAACGCTACTGATCCTGAGAACAACAAAAAAATAACTATAATAAATTGGACGAGTGTGTTCAAAACCCTCCAGTCCTCTCCATCTGTCAATCATAGGTGGTGAACAGAAGTCACTGTGTTTATTTCAGTGGTATATATTTCTCCTAAAAGAACAGCAGGTTGCAGTGCGCTTTCACGCTCTGTTCTGAGACTTTTTAACCTGTAAATGATTTGGCAGTCCGCATGTCACATAACAATGTCATTTATAATCTGTTTGCTGGTGACTGCTCTCTTCACTGTAGTAATGAATTCTGTACAATCACTTTTCACAATAGAGCAGAAATGATACCTCAGAATGATGCAACAACTGCATGTCCCTTGATGCTTTTAGTATACATAATCGTACACAAAGGCAAAAACACAACGAAAGCATCTAACTTTAAGTCTGCACAGTTTAACAAACGTTGTGTTCTGGGCGAAATTGATTGTGAACTTTTAAAGTGGTAAAGGCACATCGATCAGGTTTGCAGAAATGAGTCTGCAGTTTGCTTTTGCAAAACAATTTTAGATAACATATTAACACAAATACCTGGAAGCTGTTGATGTTGTTTGAGAATCTACAGTATGAAGTGGAGCTAGTGATATTCATATAAAAATGTCTATTCTATGCATAGACAAAGAGCTAATGGATTCTTCTGGAGGACTCTTTATCAACAAAATTAACGTATTACCACTGCAAAACTAGCAGGTGTTTATGTTCAAAGAAAATACCGACTTGGTACAACTAATACTCACTAAAGGATTATCAGTCATTCTCTCTGTCTTTCTATGGAAGCCACTTTTTGACTCCTGAACTTTTTCATCTTTACACGTCTTTGACATCTCATGCTTTTAACATCGCTTCCGCATGGGCTCCAAGTCGTGTTGGCTTTTAAAAACAACATGCTGGTTGGTCATCTTGCTGAAATGTAATTGTTCAAATTATCTGTCCCTGAAACCCTTCTTTTTCACGTAAGCTTTTTCTTAATCACACACACACGCACACACACACACACACACACACACACACACACACACACACACACACACACACATACACACACACACACACACACACACACACCATACACACACACACACTCTTACGCACGCGCGCACGCACGCACGCACGCACACACACACACACACACACACACACACACACACACACACACACACACACACACACACACATACATACATACGCGCGGACGCTCGAAAAGATAACTATATTCCTTCACAATGGAAAAGGGATGCCAGTCCCTATTTAAAAAATTCAAACATTATAATTGTGCATGCCAGTTTTACACACACACACACACACACACACACACACACACACACACACACACACACACACACACACACACACGCACACACACTCACGCATGCACGCATGCACACACTCGTACAGAGAGAGACAGAGAGAGAGAGAGAGAGAGAGG
>JAMYXO010004265.1:0-17823 GCA_033310375.1 Conus canariensis | reverse complement strand
CTCTTTTCTTTTGTTGTCTCTCTCTTCTGTTGTCGTCTGTCTTGTCTCTGTCCTGTCTCTTCTGTCTCTCTGTCTGCTGTCTGTCTGTCTGTCTGTCTGTTTCTGTTGTCTGTCTTCTCTCTCTCTCTCTTTTCCTCTCTCTCTCTCTCCTTCATTAATTAGTTACGAACCAGATTTTGATATATTGCATTGTTTGCTTACCCCGTCCTCCCCATTGTCTAATGCTTCTCGCTCTAGAAATGAAATATGAAACAAACAAAGGTTCTGAATCCCGTGATCATCAAAAACTAAAAAATCGTCTCAGATAGTTTCTTCTTTTCATTAGGAAAAGTGAAGATATGTTTCTACAGGGTATGAAGAGAAAAGTAATTGACAGCTTTTTAAAAGATCGATTCATTTTTTACTTTTTCGAATGCGCAAAGGTTATCTATCACGAAGTGCACTGTTTATGTAAATATGTAAATTTTTTTATTTTAAATTTGACCCTTTAAGACTCTGCTCATGCAACGGTGACATCGAACCCGGATTTCCCCTGATGTAAAAAATAACATAACATATACATCACTTCATAAAGATAACTACTATCGTTTCACTAAACACATGACACGCTTTGTTCAAAACATGAACCAAAGCCCCTCACAGGCAAAAAAATTATGTTCTTGGCTAAAACATGTCAAAAGTATCGTTTTAGCAATTTTCAAGATTTTAAAAATTTTTTTTTCCTTTTGGCCTCAGTGATTCCAACATTTTTTTCAATCTCAAACCTCAGTCGATTAAAAAAAGTAAACTAAATTATGACTCTTCCCACTCAATAAACAAAGTAAACTTTAATCCCATTTTGTGGGGTTCAAAAAGTTCTTGAAAAGAAAAAACCTAAACATTTTTTTAAAAAACTTGAAAGTATTTTTGTTTGTAGAATTTTTCTTTTCGTTTTTTTTTTTGTTTGTTTGTTTTTTTTTTGTTTTCTCTTTTATTTTCTTTCGCCACATTTATTTTGGATATTTGTTCGTCCTTTTAAAACCAGTCGACATCGGGGGTCTTTTTTTATATTGACCACTGCGCTCCGTGTTTTTAAAAAAAAAAAAATTGAGGCCCCTCCTTTCCCAGCCCCTCATACGACGCCTCCCCGTCTGTCCCCTCTTTCAGCTGATCATCCTGCAGGTGATAATGAATCAATCACCCGGTTTTATTTGTTTCCTACACTCCATTCATACGAGCTTCACAGGTTTTGAGGGTTGCTGACAGACCCCAAAGGGCCCTAAATTGTCATTTTCTTGAAGGCGTCTGCATTTGGATTACTGCTGATCACTGGTGCCAGTGTGCAGCAGTGATTCGGTATTTTTTGTGTCATCCATCCCTTCCTCTTGTTTTCCCAAAGTTCTCTCTCTCTCTCTCCTTTTTTCCTCTCTCTCTTCTCTCTCTCTCTCTCTTTTGTGTTTGTAGGTATGATCCCCGTGGTGTATGTGTGAGTGTTTGTGCGCGGCGCTCGTGTGTGGTTGTGTGTGTGTGTGTGTGTGTTGGTGGGTGTGTGGTGTGTGGTGTGTGGGTGTGTTAGTGAATGGGGTTACATAAATCCTCACCACCACACCCCAAAACCCCAAAAACCCACACACACACACGCGCGCGCCGCGTGCGCGTGCGCAGAAAGCAACAATACGTGTAACACACACACAACACAAACACACACACCACACACCACACACACACATACCACGCGCATGCTGTAGCACTATAGCGTAAGCACTCACAACACACACACCCCCAAACACACACACACACACACAACACAACCACCACACCCACAGTTACATAGAAGACAGACGACAGCAGACGGGAGACGACAGACAGTGGGATAAGGGGGGTGGGAATTTACGGCAGAGTAGGGAGAAAAGGGGATGTTCAACTTGACAAAGGGGCGTAACTGAGTGAAACGGGGGGACTTTTAACCCCTGAAAGACACTGTATGGTGATTCATGCACAACTTCTATCGATGCCAGTCGGGGAGGAAATTTTTTGGGGGATTAGGGTACGAAGAAATGCACATTTCTCTTTTCTCTTCTCTTCTTCTCTCTCTCTCTCTCCTCTCCCCCCTTTTAATGCGAAGTAAATAACCATTTTTCTTCCGATTTTCCCCTCTTAAAAAACATTTTTTTGGGTTTTTCCCTCTGCGCCGCTGTGAGTCATCTTTTTTATTTGCCCCTACTTTTTCTTTTTTTCTTTTTGTTTTTTTTCGTTTTTTTTCTTTGCGGGATTGAGCCCGAGAATGAAAATGCGTGCCTGTATTATGTTTTAAAAGGGTTGTAGAATAAAATTTATGTGTACATTTTTGTGTTGATGACAAAAAAATAAAAGCGTAGAAACGGAACAAATAAGCAGAGGAAAGAGAATAAGTTTAGATTGGTGCATTTGCCTTTGCGCACGAACACATGCGAGTACTAGCAGTATGTACACACCACACCCACACACACCACACACACACCACACACCAACAACAAAAACCACCCACACACACTCGTTTTCACTCACTCACTCCCCACACACACATAACACTCCCCCTCTGTCTCTCTCTCTCTCTCTCTCTCCTCTCTCACCACACACCACACACACCCCCACCACACATTCATCATACACCCCACACACACAACAACACACACCCCACACAAAATACCACACACTCCTCACTCACTCACTCACACAACACACACAAAACCCCAACAACCTCTCTCTTTTCTCTCTCTCTCTCTCCTCTCTCTCTCTCTCTTCCGGCTCATCACAAACGTAAGCATGCTCCAGGACCACGCACTTAAAAAAAAACAGAGAAATGAAAACGCACGAGGTGCGCGCCCAGCACAACTGAAAACAGTCAGACAAAGAAGAGAGAGACAAATAGACAGAAAGACAACAGACAGGCTGCCACACACCCCACACACACACACACACCACAAAACACACACACACACACACACACACACCACACACAAAGAACAGACGGGGACAGAGACAGACACACGACGGGCCGACAGACAGACAGACAACGAAAGGTTCATCGACTGCAAGTCGAGAAGAAATCTTCCTTTGGGCTTTGGAGACCCAGGAGAGGATTTGAAACAACACAGTCTTTCTCTCTCGTCTCTCTCTGTCCCTCTTTTTTTTCTCTACCCCTTTTTTTTCTTCACGAACTAGTGCCTGCATGCAAAGGCGTCCCTTTTGTTGTTATTGTAGTGGGGTTTGTGTTTGGTTTGACGCGCCTGTATCTTTATGTGTGGGTGAAAAAGACGAAAGAGGAGAAAGCGAAAAAAGAAAAGTATGGGGACGGGGAGGGGGGGAGAGGGGGGGGCGAGAGGGGAGGGAGAGGAGGGGGAAGAGAGAGGAAGAGGAGAAGAGAGGAGGAGAGAAGAAGAGAGAGGAGACAGACGACAGAAGACGACAGACAGAGGAAAAAGAGAAAGAGAAAAAGAACAAGAGCCCAGAGAAGAGAGAGAGAGAGGGGAGAAAGGAGAGGGAGAAGAGAGAGAAGAGATGTTTATTCAAAAAGGCCATGACCCCCTTAGAAGGGGGGACCCACATGAAATAACCTTGCATAATCCATTTAGTCGGAAGGGTTTAAACGAACTAATATGTTACAAAATAATTCTTTTTAAATCCTTGAAAGATACCTTTAAAAGTTGTTTCACTGTTTTTCATTGTCGACGCTTTAAACAAAACTGATTTGAAGAATGTAGGATATCTAAAACATTTAAGTGGAAACACCATTCCCTAAAACACTTAATTTTGGAATGAAAGATAAAATGAACTTCATTTTTTTTTGGATTGCGGCATAATAAAAATTCAAGCGATTTTTGAATTTGTAAAGTGAGAATCTAATAGACATGGAAACCCTATTGAACTTTGTTACGAAATATTCAAATGTCTATCAAAAACCTCAACAAATATTTGGGAAAACACAACGTAAGTATTCAATAAATATAAAACTCCTGCTGTCTTCAGTAGTGGGCCTCCATTTCTTTTAATGAAATCAGTCAGTTTAGCACAAAAAAAAAGAACACCACACACACCCCAACACACACCACACACACACAACACAAAACACACCCACACACACCGAATAAAATTTTTGGATCCCCGACACCTCTTCTTCCTAAAAAACCAAAATTAGTACCCCATAAATTTAGCCTTACTTTTCAGATAAAAATTGTTTAGTTGGTTTTTAACTTCACCACGGTATCTTTAAGGCTTTAAAAAGCGACTGTGTATTTGGTTTGTTTTCTTTAATCAGTAACTTTAAAACCCTGAAATAAAGGGATTTATGTTGTTCTCAAAACCCCAATCATTCGGTGTTTTCATTGAAACGCAAAGAATTTTTTTTTGGATGTACAAATGAATTTCTTAATCCCAAAACCAGAAAAACCAAAACCCATAGCTCGACCATTTTGTACATGGGTTAAATTTAATATAAAAAGATTTTTAAAAACAAAGCCGAGTTTCCCTTTAGTGGCTAATTTCCTTAAATTGCACAATAACCTAATTTGCGTACTTGCAAGATCTTTACAAGCAAAGCGTGTAGAATATAAAACAAGTATTTGTAGATATTTAAAAAGGGGATATCGACCCCTTTTATCTTTCCTCTTTCTCTGGTTAAAAGTGTTTATAGTCACCCCATCTTTACAATAAAAACACATCTGGTGGAAAGAAAGAGTGGAATAAAAGGGGAAAAGAAAGGGTGGAAAGATCTTTTTATAAGTTACGAGCCTTTTTGCCCAAAGTGACATTCCACTATACCTCCCATCATAACCATGTTTTGCATTTAAAACAAAATCTGTTTTTCATCTATCTTTCATGGACTTTTAAATATGCGAAAGCTTATTTTTCCACTTAATACATGATAATTTTTTAAGCTCTGTTAAATTTTTTGGAGAAAACGTATCACTGAACACATTGGCATATTTTCTTCCAAAAAAAATGTTTTATTTAAAGTGTTAGAAACTTTTTCTTGTATTTTTATACAGTCTTTGGGAATCTGAAGTCAGTATGACTAACGATTATTCAATACTTTGTTTTTAAAATTTCGAAGACCTGAAAAAAATTTTGGAAATTTAAAAAAACTTTAACACTATGGTCGCTCCGAAACATATGTGTTAGGGCCCCTTTCAAATCGCCCTGACACATACCATTCAAAAAAACAGTCAGGAGAGGGATTTGCGGGGGGAGGAACAGTCAGGCAGGCGGGAGGATAAAGCTTCAGCCTCTTCAGTGCCTGCTTGGTTCCTTTCCGCCCAGCACGAAGTGCCCAGGTACTGTCCCCCTTCCACCCCCGATTAAGAGAGGGTTGTGTGAGTAGAGGAAGGGTGCCGAAGTGAGATCCCCCTTTTTCCCTCGGCTTATTTTTTAAAAAATTAAAAAATTTTCAAGATGTCGAAAAAAATGTTTTTTTTTTTTTAAAATATCGTCAAAAAAACGTCAGGAACAAACAAGATAACAGCTAACTGGGCAACGATTCACTCTTTTCCCCCCTACCCCGTCCCCTTCCTTTCCCTTCCTCACCCACCCCCTTTCGCCTCAGCAAGTTTGGGGTGAGTGTGCTTCAGCTGGTGAACGAGAAGAAAAGCTCCCCCCCCCTGACCCTTCCAGCCCAAAACCCCGTCCCTCCGTCCTCCCACCCCCCCCCCCTTTTTCCCTTCGCCTCCTTAACCACCCCCCGCCCCTTTTTACACTTTCTCACGGTTAAAATTTATTTCCGAAAAGAACTTGAAAACCTTTGAACTTTGACATCATGTAGTTAAAAAAGAAACCCTGATTAAAGATTTTTAAAACTGTAGCCATTATGGAGGGGGGGGGGGGGGGGGGTTAGTAGAACAGGGGGAAACGTGCAAAAATTTTGAAGTTTATAATTTTTTAAAATCAGACCTCTAACATGGGTTTTAAAAGAAAAGGGTTCAAAATAAAAAGGAAACAAGAAAAATGCAATTCGGAGAAAGGCCAAAAAAACTGTCGTCATACTTTCTGAGCACCTGTCAAATCCTGAAAGGAAAAAGTCCTTAGGAAATGGAGCGGAAAAATGGGGCTTTTGAGTAGAGCAAACATACAGAATTTTGTTTCAGTGCTTTGTGGTAGCTCAATCCGTGTAGTTAAGACCCTTAACCCCCCAAATTCCTAAAAGTTTTATATCTATTCATCGTTGGGACCTTAAACTGAATTTTAATAATATCACCGAAAAAAACTCGGAGAAACTTGGACAAACTACCCTCTTCAAATAAGCTTGGAACAGTGTTGAAGCTAAAGAAAAGGGAGCTGAACCAAGACCCCCATAACAAAAACATCGGTTCATCCTGAAAGAGAAACTATCTTTTATTTGTATATATCTTTTGAAAAACCCTGCCAGTACTTTTCAGTGTGGCAGCACTGCACGTGCCGGGGTCTGTAATGACCGGGGTTTTCTGTTTTCTCTCCATCCAAACCCCCGTTTGTTCCCCGTACGGGGAGCTTTAAAAATTTTAACAAAAGGCGTTATAAGGGCCCCTTTTTGTGTCCACAAGGACCAATAAATGTTTCCCCCTTTTTTTCTGATAACACCCGGGGGATGCCCCACCGGGGTATGAAAAAAAAATTTAAAGGCGAAAAAGGGAATTTGGGTTTTGTTTTTCCCCGGGGGAGCTGGGGGAATCCTTGGATGCCCCCCCCTTCACCCGATTAAATTTTGGAGTAGGAATTTTTTGGGGAAGTGGGAAAATTTCCCGGGGTTTTCCTTTTAAAACACGGCTTTTTTCCGATTCACGACAAAGAAAAATCCCCCGGTGTTGGGCTTTTGTTACGGGCTTTTCTCTCCCTCCCCGGGGCCCTACAAATTCCCCGGGGGGCGCAGGGGACTGTATCCCCCTTTAAACCGTGAAAGGTCTTTTATTTTCCCCTTTCTAATTTGCAAGGCAGAGGGAAAACATGTGGGGCCTTTTCCCGTAGCTGCTGCTCTCTCCCCCCTTCCCCCTCTCTCTCTCCTTCTTTTTGGGGATTTGAAAGGGAGGGGAAGATTGGAAAAAGGGGAAGATGTTGTGCCGGGGGGAGACGGGGGGGGGGGGGGGGTGGGGGGGGTAGGGGGATAGGGCTAATTTTCCAGTTTTTTGTCGCCTCTCTTTACAAGAAACCGGGGTTATCAAAAAAACAAAGAACCGCAAACTTTTTTCTGAAACAAGAAAATACAATTCTTCCCAATCTTTTTTTTACACAAATTAAGAGATACACTTTTTCACCCTAACCTTTCGGGGCGGGGGAAAAAACGAATTAAAATTTAATGTCATAGAAATTTCAGCACAGAAAAGGGGTTTCAAATTTTACACTTTCAAAAAATTGACAAAAAAGCCCCGAACACTAGGAGTATGCCCCTTGAAAAAAAAAGGGAAAACGAAAAAATTTACTTAAGGGGCTGCAAGGAGTGTCTACAAATTTCAGTTGAGTTGCATTGCTCAAATTCCGTCCTAAAGGTCATAGGTGTGTAATATTCTCCGATTGATCGACTCCGTAATACGCCTCTCTCTCTCTCTCTCTTTTCTCTCTCTCTCTCTCTCTCTCTCTCTCTCTCTCTCTCTCTCTTACTTCTGACCGTTTCTATCTGTCTTTCTCCGTTCCTCTCACCCTCCTCTCTCCCAATCTCTCTCTCTCTCTCTCTCTCTCTCTCTCTGTCTGTCTGTCTGTCTGTCTGTCTCTCTCAATCTGACCCCCGCTCTACCCATACCCACCCCGCTTTTCATCAGTATTTCAATCAACTCTCTCTCTCTCTCTCTCACACAACACACACACACACACACACACATACTTGTCCCCCCCCTCTCTCTTTCTCTCTTCTCCTCTCTCCTCTCTCTCTCTCTCTTTCTACCGTTGTGAATGAAGAAACACGAGCATTCAAACGGCTAAAAGAGGGTGCTAAGGAAAGCAATGCAAAACTGCAGACATTGATGAATCCTTTCCGTGCTGTGACAGGGTGAAAGACTGTGCCTTCAGTATTTGCCGGGGCTCTTGCATCGCGGTATGGAACAGCAAAGGAAAGAAGAGAAAGAGAAGAGTTTGACGGAAGGGGAAACAAGGAGAATAAGAAAGAAAAAGAGAAGGAAGAAGTAAACGAAACAAACGAGAAGGAGAAGAGGAATGAGCAGCACGAAGCTGAAGAAAGGGAATATAAAATGAACCTTTCCAATAAAGGAAAACCCAGTACTCTGTGCCTGAGTCATAAAGACGTCTTCGTTGAATAAAGCGATGCACTGTGTTCGAGACAGACAGAGACAGAGAGAGAGAGAGAGAGAGAGAGAGAGAGAGAGAAGAGAAGAGAGAGAGAGAGAGTTCATTTGACAAGATTAGCACCACCATTTCAAATTATCGGTATTCAATTGTTACTTATCTCGAAAGAAGTGGAAATGTTTAAAAAATGCACACATCAAACAAAACAACGGCGACAAAAAAAAAATCAAGAAAAAACAAAACACCGTTGCATATATACTGTGAAATGTACACAATTCGTAAGTTTTGAACCACTTAACAAATGAAGACAACAGACTTTCTATAGTCTGTATACAGAAAAATGACTGTGAATCTTAGCTTATTTTTCTGACAGAAAATCTTCAATGAGGCACAGAACAGTAAACAGTACGTAAAAAAACAGGTAGGTAACACTTGCTCCCATGATGAAATAAATACACGCCCATAACTCCAATCAAGTGCTTACGACACCGAATCGCCTAGCAAATGGCAACACAAACCCCACGGAACAACTAGACATCATAACTTTACTTGTTTGTTTTGTATTTTTCTGACAACGAGCATCCAAACTCCAGAGCTAATCTTTTTCAGAGAATGTCTTTTAACAAGTTGACTGGTCATACGGAAAAGAAACGTCCTCTCGCATTGTTCCCTTAACTGTTCGGTATTGTCGTCCTGGTCGCATTCAACCAAGAATCTCTTTATGAAATAAACTGGGGATGAGGAAGGGGAGGGTGGGGATTTGTTTTACCTAACTCAGCTCCCTGTTATGGATACAAACGAAAATCTGTGATTACAAAAAGAACGACACAGATTGGATTTTTCTCCAAAACCACTCTCTCTCCTCTCTCTCTCTCTCTCTCTCTCTCTCTCTCTCTGCGATGAGAGCGAGCAAGCGAGCGAGCGAACGAGCATGCGAACGAGAGACAGACACAGACATACATACAGAAGAGCGATTGACAGAGGCAGAGAGACAGAGACAAGATGGGGATCACGCAGGGCAGGGTATCTTTCTGAAGTAAAGAAAAAAAAACAGGTCTTAAAACTAAGTCCTACTAGAAAAAAACAAACAAGAAAAACAAACAAGCGATTGTGCGAGCACACCATGTGCTTGTTGATCATCACATGACTGTGTTTTTCTTTTATTTTTTGCTTTAAATCCGCAAAGACACTTTAAAGACTGCCATGTTCGTTTCATCGAAACGGAGCCTGACCTGAAGATGCTGTTCCCGAAGATCATCCGCCTGAAAGAGTCCTCTCAGCTGGAGTGGTACGTGGACCGGGACATGCTCCAGAGGCACGCGGTGACCCTCATGGAAGCTCTGGGGCCGCCGTGGAATGTCTGGAGGACTCCCACTTCCTCAACAACGTGCTGATCGCCCTGGGCCAGACGCACGCCAAGCGCAAATGAAATCCGTCATGCTAAGTTTGTTGGTCGGACTTTGGTTCTTTCTTTCTTCCTTTCTCTCTTTCTTCCTTTCTTTCTTTCTTTTTTCCTATTTCTTTCTTTTAGTTTCTTTCTTTCCTTTTCTTCTATTTAGTTTTCTTTCTTTCCTTTTTTTTTTATTTATTTCTTTTCTTTCTTTCTTCCTTTTTTCTTTTCTTTCTTTCTTACTTCTTTCTTTCTGTCTGTTTCTTTCTTTCTTTCTTCCTTACTGTCGTGATAATTCCCTACATGCATGAGATATTTCAGTTCCTGTTTATTTCCACTTTCCCACCTTGCTGTCTTCATGGTTTCTTCATTTGATGCTTCAGTCCTTGTTTATTTACTTCCTTATTTCTGTCCATGTTCTATCCCCCCCCCCCCCCCCCCCCCCATCAGTCTCTCACCACCATCTCCCCTTACCTTTTTTCGTAAACAGGATCTTCAAGAACACAAGGAAACACTCTGTGTGTGTGTGTGTGTGTGTGGGGTGTGTGTGTGTGTGTGTGTGTGAGTCTGTGTTTGTGCGTGTTTCTGTGTGTGTCTGTGTGTTCTGTGTGTGTTTCTTTATTTATTGTTTAATTTGTTCCATGCTTTGTTTCTTTCTTTGTTCGTTTATTTGTTTCTTTATTTGTTTGTTCATTTGCTCCCTTCTTTCTACCCTTCCTCCATTTTTAATTTCCCTCGTTCCCTCTAGGGTCTTCAC
Organism: Conus canariensis; assembly: GCA_033310375.1. Lineage (NCBI taxonomy): Eukaryota > Metazoa > Mollusca > Gastropoda > Neogastropoda > Conidae > Conus > Conus canariensis. The sequence goes on along the minus strand of JAMYXO010004265.1, from coordinate 7,453 downwards.
CAACACTGCGGAAATGAAAGCATTTTTGGTTTGATTGCTTCTTTGTTTGCTTTGTTTTGTCGCTTCTTCTTTCCTTTGTGTTTTTAATTTAGTCCGTTCCTGGTTTCCTTTCGTGGCTCCATACTGTTCTTCCTTTCCTGTATCTTTCTGAACATTGTGAAGCTGAATACGTCGTGTACTTTGCCTTTCCTGTATCTTTCTGGACATTGTGAAGCTGAAATACGTCGTGTACTTTGCCTTTCCTGTATCTTTCTGGACATTGTAAAGCTGAATACGTCGTGTACTTTTTATCTTTAGTTTTCCTTCCTTTATTATTCGTTTGATTTTTATAAGCTTCATTTTGTGGGCATCTTTCTTCCATTCACTGTTTATGTCTGCCTTTGCTTCCTTTGCTATGAGTCTCTTAACTCCTATTTTTTCCTTTGTCGATTTTAACTCTCTCCTCCTTTGCATCTTTGTTTATTCGTTTCTTCTTTTTTCTGCCACCTTTTCTTGGTTTCTTGCTTCATTTGCTGCCGTCTTCTTTTTTTTTTTAGTGTATTTCCTCCTTCTTCGTTTATGTGCTTTGGCAATTCAATGATCTCAAAATATATAAAATAAAGAATTTCTCATTCTTTCTACTCTCTTTGTGCTCTGGAGGCTATTGCTGGCAGTAACATCAAGCACCCTCAACTGTTGACTTTATTTTAAGCTCTGAAATCTGATGGTCAGACACAGTTTTTTGCTTGGGTTCCTGGTTCTGTTGGCATTGCCTCGAGGCAATGAGGGAGCTGATCAGATTTCTAGGAATGCCACAGATAAAGAATTACTGAGCAGAATCTGTCACACCGATGTGAAATCTTAAAGCTCACACTGACGTCAGAGAGCTCTGGCGAGAGGACTGAAACGCATGGACGGAGAGCAAAAAGTCCCTTTCATGTCTGTCCAGACCTTCAACAGTGTTTACCATCTCTCACTGCTGGCCGTAAAAAAAAAGAAACCGTTTTGTGTCGAATTCACACAGGCCACCCACTTTACACACACTAGTATCTTTTAAAACGTAGAAGAAGCTCTATGGTGTATTCCATGTGGTGTTCTGCTCACTATTGAGCATTAGTAAAGTGCTGGGACTTGCATGATATCAGACATAAACACTTTACGGTATGAAAACCTTGTCCAGAAATGTTTCTCCAGATGTGATTTGTTTCAGTTCCTGAAAGAAGTAAGCATTTTTCGTCTGATGTACGTTTTTTATCGGGAAAATATTTAAATAGTTTTTGCGTGTAATATAAAATTTGTTTGAATGGTTTTTTGTTAACTGTGAAATAAATTCACTTTCACAAAATGACAGCTGGGATAGCCCCATATGCTCGGCTGGGCATACACAACATGAATTGAATTAAAACTGAGTTGTTTATTTGCATTAAAAAAAAATTGGTGTCCTGTCTAGGTCTATCTATTTCATGTTATTTTGGTACTTGATACGTTTTTGTGCAACATTGTTGTGGAGATATTCAGATGTCCATTTCTAAGGCAAATAAAAGATGTTTCCCAAGCTGTTTTGTATACCAGTTAGGATAAGTCGCTCCTCAAAAGCAGTTTACAATGTGTGCACTACTACGTAACTGTCGCAAAACAACTTCACTGTTCCAAAAAGGGTTCTGCTATGTATGTGTCCTGACTGCAAAAGTTGCGAGCCAGAGAGTCTATCAAGCTTCCTTTCTTTAAAAAACAAATTCTTCTGTAAGACGAATAACATCACTTGAAGCAAACTTAACTGTGCATCCATGGTAACGCAAAAGCAAAAACTAATTTTTTCATTCCAGTTCAAATGGTCTTAAAGTATTTCAGACCATCTCCAAATGTAGTAGGAACCGCTTCAGATTCCATCATCGTTGATTGAATATTTCTATTTCACTTCCACTACAAAACAGAAAAGACGAATCTTGCCAGTCTAATGATGGTCAGACGACTCAGAAGGCGACAAACAAAGACCTCTCCTTCCATGAAAATACCAAATACAATGAAAAATGAAGAAGAGACGGACTCACTAATACGGAAAGATTTGCTGTCTGCTAAAGAAGCCTTAGACGTTCTAAAAGTAACATTGTTAGTCAGTCGGAACAGACTCTTTACTTTGACCAGTCGGAAAACAGCTTCGTTTAGTAATGTCTGCAACCACAGCTGTAGCACATTCCATGAAGAGAAAAGGGGGAGAGATAAGCACTCGCACATTTAACCAGTCTTATGATCGATCGCATCGACATCTGTACAAAACACGTTTTTCGAAAATGCACTTAAAAGATTTGTGTTCACACACACACACACACACAACACACACACACACACCACACACACACACACACACACATGGACTCAGCTGAACAAAAAATCTCCGTGCTGACAGCAATAAACCAGACATATGAAAAACTTGACATTGTATTTGACTTATTACTTCCCGCCCATTGAAAAGGAAATGCAACATGTAGGCCTGTTCCACCTGACCAGAACACACATTCAAATTGCAAATGCGAAAATCTCAGAGACGAGTTTAATTTTGCCAGCACGTTTCCGCCAGTTTGCCGATATAATTATTCTGCGATGTTTCACTGTTCAATACACTGTTCAACAGCAAAAATGAACATTTCGAGTCACGAAATCAAAAGCCTTTCTCGAAAAAAAACAAAACAACGTATATTATCTTATTATCTGCTCGAACTTGGCTTTCATTGTTGGAGTAGCTGTTCCCTTCATTTGTGTAACCTAACACAATGTGGGTTGGCCGATTATTTGTATATGTCAAGTAGGATCAACATTTTCCAAATATTAGTTATCCCTCACGTGGTTTTGTATGTAAAGCAAAGTCAACGTTTTCCATCATTTATTTACCCTCGCATGGTTTTAAAAAGCACCTCCAGCACCCTCTCTCTCTCTCTCTCTCTCTCTCTCTCTCTCTCTCTCTCTCTCTCTCTCTCTTCGTCTATTCCTCTCTTACACTATCCACCCTGTAATAACAGTCCCTCTTCTCATTGCGTCTTGTCTCTGTCATTAACCATCTCCTATTGTTGAGGTAATTGTCACTAACGACCTCCTATTGCTGAGGTAATTGTCACTAACGACCTCCTATTGCTGAGGTAATTGTCTCTTAAATCTGCCAGACCCATTTTCATCACCTGTAACCCCCACCTCTCTCCCGTCTGACACCTCCTTCATCCATTTTCCAACCTCCACCCCCATCAGAACGATTGTTACAGTCTGTCACATCCGATGATACTGGATGTCATATGGACTGTACCACCCTTCTTCTTCTCTCTGTGACTGTCAATGGGCTTGTGCGATTGTTTCTAACCATACCATGACAGAGTGAAATGGAAACTCTCTCTCTCTCTTTCTCTCTCTCGCTCTCTCTCTCTCTCTCTCTCTCTGTATGTGTGTGTGTGTGTGTGTGCGCGCGCGCGCGCGCACGCGCGCGCGCCCATGGGGCTGATCTATGACTGGTAAAACAAAACCTCTGAAAGTTGTTTGTTGTTGTTTGTTCGTTTGTTTGATGTAAACTCAGTTTGCTTTTGCATATTTTCCAACACATTTTTTGTCGAAAAAGTATGAAAAACATCTAGACCATTCAAATACTTTATTGTGAAAATAAAAATGAATATTTCACACATTTTTCTTCTAAGAATGCAAATCTAATATCTTCTTGTCAATATCTCCTTTCCTCTGCTCCCCCCCCCCCCCCCCCCCCCCCATGTGCCAATTACTCCACAGTTTACCCTCGTCCTTCAGTATCTAACTCCGGGTACTTAACATATGTCATACTGAAGTTCGGACGTTTGAAAAATCCGTGAGAATTAATCTCCAACCTTATCAAAATTACACTGACTTTACCTAAGGGACTGGAGAACATTCAACCCACTGATAACAGTTTCTTTCACTAGACTTGATTGATAGATTCAATCTTTCTCTCTTTCATTATTTGGTCATCGTCTATTTTCTTCGTTTCATTGTTTTGTTTATTTTTCATCCCTGACCAATTGCTTGTGCGTGAAAAGCTCAATGTGTGTGTAGAGATGCATGCTTTACTGTGTACAGACACGCACATGGGAACACAAACTTACACAACACTCGCTCACATGCAAACATGCGCTCACATGCAAACGTACACAAACAGGCACGTGCACATACACGTACGCATGAAAGTATACATACATATATACACAGGCACAAAAGTGACGGTACAGACACGCACATGGGAGCACAAATTTACACAACACTCATGCGTTCACATGCAAACGTACACAAACAGACATGTGCACATGCACGTACGCGTAAATGCATACATACATGCATACATACACAGGCACATAAAGCGACTCACTGGCGCGCCCGTGTGCGTACACACACATGTACACGCACATGTACATACACACACATGTACACGCACATGTACACACACACACACACACACACACACACACACACACACACACACACACACACACACACACACATGCGCGCATATACGTACGCATATAGCTACACACACATACTAGTAAGACGGATAATATACAGAGAGGTGTTTGCGTTCTCTCGCTCACACGCAAAGAAGTACAGGGTCTCTCTCTCTCTCTCTCTCTCTCTCTCTCTCTCTCTCTCTCTCTCTCTCTCTCACACACACACACACACACACACACACACACACACACACACACACACACAACACACACACTATTTTGGGGTCAGACAGTGTGGCATTGGCTTTCTGTCGTCACGTCTAGGATAAGCTTGATGGATCACAACCAACAGAGAAGAGAAACAAACAGGCAGACAGGTAGATAGAAGGAAAGGTAGTGAGATGACAACATTAACACGTAATCCATCCAACTATCCATCCATCCACCCATCTATCTATCCATCCATCCATCCATCTCTCAAATCATCCATCCAACCATCCATCTATCCATTTAAGCATACATAATGCACACACCTACATACATATATACATACATACTCGTAGATGGATTGACAGACAAAGAGAGAGAGAGAGAGAGAGAGGAGAGAGGAGAGAGAGGAGAGAGAGAGATGTGTGTGTGTGTGTGTGTGTGTGTGTGTGTTGTGTGTGTGTGTGTGTGTGTTCGGGGCTGGGTGCGTGTGCGTGTTTGTAAATTCCTTCCATCATCAGTTATCCTTCTCTTCCTCCCAGATGTGTGTGTGTGTGTGTGTGTGTGTGGTGTGTGTGTGTGTGTGTGTGTGTGTGTGTGTGTGTGTGTGTGTGCGTGCGTGCGTGCGTGCGTGCGTGCGTGTGTGTGTGTGTGTGTGTGTGTGTGTGTGTGTGTGTGTGTGTGTGTGTGTGTGTGTGTGTAAAGAAGCTGATGATTGCCAGAGCCAGATAACAATAAGACTCGCTTGGAGACATGAAGAAACAGCTCTCTCTCTCTCTCTCTCTCTCTCTCTCTCTCTCTCTCTCAATATATATATATATATATATATATATATGTATATACATATATATATATATATATACATATATGTATGTGCATATGTATATACACATGCATATTGCTCTTTGCACAATGATTTAAGTTTTCAAGTAGCCAATTTCCTTACAGTACCTTCTTCTATATTAATTTTTTCTCTGCACTGGCTGCTTTGGGGTATCACTGGATTTTGGTTTTGAAATCTCGATGGTGAGAATACCACAGGATTTCAGTTGGTGTATCTCCTTTTGATGCAAGGAGGTCCATCACAATCAGCTGTGTCCTACTAACGAGTTGGAATCAATGGACGAAAGACCTCTAAGCAGGTGACATATATGATTTTGTTTTCTGGAAAGTTATGATGGTCTCAAATGCAAGCTGATGAAAGATTTTTGCATCTATTTTCTAACGCCCTATTTCATTCCCGTGAGTTTTTCATCCCCTCCCCACTTTTATTTTCAAATCTTTGCAAAGTCATTGTTCTGAAAACAAGGATCTGTCTTTATTTCCCCCTGCATTTTGATCAGGCAATTTGAGCAATACTGTCAGAGGCATATCCATTGAAAGGATGAAAATCGAATGTGTGGTTCTAGGTTTCCCATTTGAGCCTATAACAAATAAAACTCCTCCTGGGACGAAAAATCGCTCAAATATAAAAGGCTCTGATAGGATTCGAACTCACCACATCGCTGTCGGGAATCTGCGAACTATCCACTGCACCATGCCGGCTCTTTTCTCTGTGTATGTTTACGTTGTTTTTCTTTGGGTTTTTTTCCCTTCAAAAGGGTGAATCACGATTGCTGTTGCTACCGACCGCAACAAAATTTACAAAATTCGCGAATCACGTAGCTAATATATAGAGAAAGGAGATAGAGATGAAAAAGCAAAGAAGTAAAATAATTCAGGTTCTTCCTGTTTCAAATTCCACTTCATCTCAGACGTCAACACAATCCATGCTGTTTAAGGGCCGAGGGGGGTCAAAAAGGAAATCTTGTCTTCTTATGTCCAACCACGATTTGATTTTCTTCCGTGCTGCATAAAAAATCCTCTGATTTATAATGGAACTCTCGTGTTTTGTTCGCCTTTATTGTGGACGACAGACTGAAAAAAATGGCAACGTTGGGAATTCACATTTAATTTCTTTTTTTTTTCTTTCTTTCTTTTGGTGGAAGCTCTATTTTTTTCAGTGTGTGTGTGTGTGTGTGTGTGTGTGTGTGTGTGTGTGGTGTGTGTGTGTGTGTGTGTGTGTGTGTCTTGAGTGTATATGTGCGTCTGTATATGCTTACGTTTATGCGTGTGTACGTATGTGCATATATCCAGGAGCGTATGTGCCGGTTTGTGTGTGTGTGTGTGTGTGTGTGTGTGTGTGTGTGTGTGTGTGTGTGTGTGTGTGTGTGTGTGTGTGATATATATATGCGTGTGTGTGTGTGTGTGTGTGTGTGTGTGTGTGTGTGTGTGTGTGTGTGTGTGTGTGCCACAAACTCGAGCACTCAATTGTAAAATCACTTGGATTCAGAAGGCAGCAATTCTAACACAATTTCATTCTATTAAATTAAATGGGGAAAAAAGCTGTGAAAAAAAACGCAAAAAGGTTTATTCATCCTGTGGGTTTTTTTCCCCTCTAAATCCGAATTCTAGAGAGAGTTCATGGACATGCTGTTTAATGTCCACTCTTACACTCTCCTCAAAAATGTGTGCTTCGCTTTGGTTGATCGATCCTGAATTGATTAATATTAAGCAGGAAACAAACTCTGACATTGTCTCTAGGCTATTAAGTCACGGGAGAAGCTGAAAGAAAATATAGTGGAAGTGGGACTTGATTTTGAAGCCTGGCCTGAGATTTTAAGAAATGATTGTGAACCTCTGAATGGAAATGTTTTCAGTAACGTATACAAGCTATCAGTGCAAGGTAAGACAGATTATTCCTACTGCCCTTGTACGAGGTGGATTCCGTTGTTCGAAAGAACGCATAGTCATGGTCAACCTATCGTTGAATGTTT
>JAMYXO010004264.1:0-17824 GCA_033310375.1 Conus canariensis | reverse complement strand
ACTTAAGTTTACTTTATGTCATTTGTGGTCTAATTTAGCTTTTCGTCATGTTGGTTAAGTTTAGCTTTACGTCATTTGGGTCTATCTAAGTTTAGATTACGTCATGTGGGGTTTATTGGTTTAGCTTTACGTCATGTTGGTCTATCTTATTTAGCATTACATCATTTGTGGTCTAGAAGTTTATCAAAAGCCATTTGTGGTTACTTCAGCATTGGCCGACAGTCGTTGGTCTACTTTTAATATTGATCACTGATAAGGTCTACGTTGTGCGCATCGTTGATAATCTTCATAAAACGTCTGAACCACTCCCATATTAAAAAAAAAAAAAAAAAAAAAGAAGGGTGGGGGGGTTTGTTTATTTAAGGAGTAAATTTTTTGTTCGCCTCAATGCTTCATTTTTTGAATATAACCCAAAGTCTTTTCTTGTTATGTGACCATAACACTTTGGTAACTGTAATCATCCCTTTCACACACACCCAAACGCACACGCAACACACACAACACACCCCACACACACACACACACATAAAGGAGAGAGAGAGAAGAGAGAGAGACGTAATAATTGAAACCCACACATACGCGCGAGCGCGCAAAAAAAACCGGGACAGAGAGGAGAGCGAGGCGAGAAGAGAGAGAGAGAGAGAAGGGGCCCTAGTCAGGTCATTTCCAGTGATGTTCTCCGCGTTTTTCCTTTAACCTTTGGGGTTTCTTTGTTTTTTGGGTTTGTTTGTTTTTTAAGCTACGGTTTTGTGATAGCCTGTGATATTTTTAAAACTTTTTGTCACACAACTGGTTTTTTTTTCCTGCGTATTTTCTTGTGTTGAAAATTCCTCCAGGGAAGAAGGGACGGACTGGGCAGTGCAGGGGGAAAAGGGGAAAAGCGATGGGGTTTTTTTAAAAAGGAACGGCCTGCACACTGGGGGGGAGAGGCCACGCTTGAGTTTGACTACAAATGGACGAGCCCAACAGGGCGATTTGGTGTCTCTGGATCCTCAAAAGGGGACGAGTCGTCAGACTGTGGAAACCGGGGGGCTGCGATGTACCACATGGCGGGAAAACACGGCGTGATCCCACCCACGTCCAGTACAACTTTCGGTAGGATGCTGATGCACCAACATGAGGAAAATGTGCATTCTTCGTAGGAGTTGCAGGGGGAGTGATGAAGAATGTGTGTGGTTGTGTGTGTGTGTGTGTTGTGTGTGTGTGTGGGGGTGTTCAGTAAATTTAATGAATTTTTGGGTTTGAAAAGGTTGTTGCATGATAACCGAAACAGGAAAAAAATAACGGTGACTGTCAAAACTTTTGTCCAAAATGTCGAAGGACCATCCCCAAAAAATTTATAAGTAAAAAAAGAAAAACAAAAAAACGTGAAAACATGTGAAAAAAAAAAAATCGTCACGAGTTTAGGATTATTGACCCCTTTAACTTTTTTCCCTGAGTCACGGCAAACAGCGCAGTATCCCAATAGCACAATCGCTTTCACCAGACGTCAGAAAAAAAGGGTGTACGTTCCGTGACAAAGTGGTTTCCCTAAAAAAAAACGATAATTTTTTTTCCAGTACAGCACGGATGGGAAAAGATTTAACCCCAAAAACAAGATTCATGATGCAAAAAAGTCTTTTGATTTGACTTGTATCCTGGACCAAGCAGCCCCTTTGGCGTGTCATGGTCAGCCAGTATCTCGCTGCTAGGCTGGTTGCAGCAGGGGGTGGAATGTCAGCAACCTGTGTGCCACACTGAACCTCTGGACGGAGGAAGCCCCACCAGGGAAGACAGTTTTACAGGGGGGACTCGAAGCCTGTGCCCCCCTCGCCACATCCCAGTCCCTTTTCCACACCATCGTATCCCTCTTTTGTTGTCCACTCGTGGCCTCCATTCCAAGGGGGGATTGGAAAGGCCGTCTTTGCTGCTGGTATGGCCTTCATAAACGTAGTAAATGTCTGCCTGCTCCCGTGAATGCTTGTTCTTCATCTTCACACTTGACATCCTCTCGAGGTGTTGTGGGATACTTAAAAAGCTGTCGGGTTTGAGCGGAATTGGCACTAAGTCACTTGAATGCTTTCAAAGTTATTTTCAAAGTTATTTTCAAAAAGTTATTTTCAAAGTTATTTTTTAAAGTTATTTTCAAAATTATTTTTTAAAGTTTATTTTCAAAGTTACTGGCACCCAAGTTTAAGTTAATATTTATTTTTTTGTTGGAAGAAAGAAGGAAATAAAAAGTGATTTTTTCTTTAAAATTTCAGTGAACGCGGAGCTTTTCACGCTCTCTCAAAACGAAGGGCCCTATAAAATTTTTTTTTCGGCTTATCCAATTCCTTCTACGGAAAAGGAATCATGGCGAAGTTTTCAGTTTTCTTTCGAAAATCATGAGCCCCTATTTGTAGTACATGGGACCAATAACCCAAATCAAAACGAGTTTTTTGGGTCAAGGTCAAACGGGAAATAGCTTCATTTTTTATTTCTTCCGTCCCCTTAGTCCCAGGGCCCCAAAAATGTCATGTCCAGGGCCAAGAGTGTCATAGTCCCCGGGCCCCCAGGTTTTCATAGTCCCCGGGGGGGGGAAAATTTAAAAAAAAATTTTTTTAAGGGCCCCAAAAAAAATTTTTTTAAAAAAAAAATTAAAAAAAAAAGGGGGGGTTTTTCCCCCCAAAAAAAATTTTCCCCCCTTTTTTTCCCCTTTTTTTTAAGGGGTTTTTTAAAAAAATTTTTTTTGGGGGGGGGTTTTTGGGGGAAAACCCTTTTTTAAAAAAAAATTTTTTTTCCCCTTTTAAAAATTTTTTTTTTTTTTTGGAATTTTTTTTTTAAAATTAAAAAAAATTTTGGTTTTGGGGGGGGTTTTTTTTAAAAAGGGGTTGGGTTTTTTTTTTTTTTTTTAAAATTTTTTTTAAAAAAAAAAAATTTTTTTTAAAAAATTTTTTTTTTAAAAAAAAAAAGGCCCCCGTTTTTTTAAAATTTTTTTTTTTTAAAAAAAAAAATTTTTTTTAAAAGGTTTTAAAAAAATTTTCCAGGGGGGGCTTTTTGGGCCCCCCCGGGGGGGTTTTCCCTTTTTTTTTTTTTTTTTTTTTTTCCCAAATTTTTTTTTTTTTTTTGGGGGAAAAGAAAATTTTTTTAAAAAAATTTTTAAAAAAAAAAAAAAAAGGGTTTTTTTTTGGGGGAAAAAAAAAATTTTTTTTTTTTTTTTTTTCCCCCCCCCAAAAAGGGTTTTTTGGCCAAAATTTTTCCCCCCCCCCCAAAAATTTTTTTTAAAAAAAAAATTTTTTAAACCCCCTTTAAAAAGGGGGGGGGAAAAAAACCCGGGCCCCCCCCCCCCCCCAAAAAAAAATGGGGGGGGGGGGGCCCCCGGGAAAAAAAAAAACCCCCGGGGTTTTGGGGGCCCCCCAAAGGGTCTTTTTTTTCCCCCCCCCAAAAAAAAAAAACCCCGGGGGGGGCCCCCCCCCAAAAAAATTTTTTTGGGGGGTTTTTTAAATTTTTTCCCCCCCCCAAAAAACCCCCAAGGGGGCAATTTTTTCCCAGGGGGGGGGTTTTCCCCGGGGGCCCAAAGGGGCCCAAAGGGGGGGGGTTTTTTTTTTTTTTTTAAAAAAACCCAAAATTTTTTTTAATAAAAAGGGAAAGGGGTTTTTTTGGGGCCCCATTTTTTTTTCCCCCCAAGGGAAAAAAAAGGGGGCCCCCGGGAAAATTAAAAAGGGGGGGTTTCCTTTCCCCGGGGGGGGGGGGCCCCCCCCAAAAACCCCCCCTTTGGGGGGGGAAAAGGTTTTTTGGGTTTTTTTTAAAATAAAACCCCCCTTTTTTTTAAAAAACCCAAAAAAAAAAAAAATTTTTTTCTTGGTTCCCCCCAAGGGGAAAAAGGGGGGGGTTTTTTCCCCGGGGGGGGGGGGAAAAAAAAGGGGGAAAGGGAGGGGGGGGGGGGAGGGGGGGGTTTTTTTGGGGGGGTTTTTTTTTCCCCCCCCCCCCTTTTTTTGGGGGCCCAAAAAAAAGGGGGGGCCCCCCAAAAAAAAAAAAAAATTTTTAAAAACCCAGGGGGGGAAATTTTTTGGGGGGGGAAAAAGGTTAAAACCCCCCAAAAAAATTTTTCCCGGGGCCCCCCCCGGGGGGGGGGCCCTTTTTTTTTTTGGGGGGAACCCCAAAAAAAAAAAAAAAAGGGCCCGGGGGGAAAAAAAACCCGGGGGGAAAAAAACCCCAAACCCCGGGGGGGAAAAAAACCCCCCCGGGGGGGGGTTTTTCCCAAAAAAAAAATTTTTAATTCCAAAGGAAAGGGGGGAAACCCCAAAAAAAAACCCAATCCCCCCCCGGGGGGCCCCCCCCGGGGGGGGGTTTAAAAAAAATTTTTTTTAAAAATTTCCCCCAAAAAATTTTCCCCTTCCCCCGGTTTTTTTCCCCCCCCCTTTTTTTTTTAAAAAAAAAATTTTTTTTTCCCTTTTGGGAAAATTTTGGGTTTTTGGAAAAAAAAGAAAAAAACCCGGGGTTGAAAAAATTTTTTTTGGGGAAAAAAAAGGGGGTAAAAAAAAAAAAAAAAAAAAAAAATTTTTGGGTTTTTTTTTTTTTTTTTAAAAAAAAAACCCAAAATTTGGGAAAAAAAAAGGGGGTTTTTTTTAAAAAAGGGGAAAAAAAAAAAACCAAAAAAAAAGGGGGGAAAAAGGGTTTTTTTTTGGGGGCCCGGGGGGGGGTTTTAAAAATTTTTTTCCCCTTTTAAAATTAAAGGGGGGGTTTTTTTTTTGGGGGGGGAAAAAAAACCCCCCCCTTTTTAAAAAAAGGGGGGGGAAAAAAAAAATTTTTTGGGTTTTTTGGGGGAAAAAGGGGTTTTTTTTCCCAAAAAAAGGGGTTTTTTCCCCGGGGTTTTTTTTTTTTTTTTTTTTAAAAAAAAAAACCCCGGGGAAAACCCCCCCCCCCCGGGGGTTTTTTTTTTTCCCCCCTCCCCCGGGGGAAAACCCCTTTTTTTTTTTTTTTTAAAAAAAAAAAAAAAAATTTTTTTTCCCCCAAAAGGGGGTTTTTTCCCCCTTTTCCCCCCCCCCCCCCCCTTTTTTTTTTTAAAAATTTTAAAAAAAAATTTTTTTTCCCCCCCCCTTTTTTCCCCCCCCCCCCCCTTTTTCCCCCCCTTTTTCCCCTTTTTTTTTTAAAAATTTTTCCCTTTTTTTTTAATTTTTTTTTTAAAACCCCGGGTTTTTTTTTCCCCCCAAAACCCCCTTTTTTTTTGGTTTTTTGGGGGGGGCCCCCCCCCTTTTTTTCAAAAATTTTTTTTTAAAACCCTTGGTTTTTTTTCCCCCTTTTAAACCCCAAAAAATTTTTAAAAAAAGTTTTTTTTTGGGGGTTTGTTTTGGGGGGGGGTGGGGGGGGGGGGGGGGGCCCTGGTTTTTTTGGCCCCCCGGGGGGGGGGGGGTTTTTTTTTTTTTTTTTTCCCCCCTTTTTTAATTTTTTTTTTTTTTTTTTTTTTAAAAAAAAAAAAAAGGGTTTTTTTTTTTTGGGGGTTTTGGGTTTGGGGGGGTCCCCCCCCCTTAAAAAAAAAAGGGAAAATTTAAAAAAAAATTTTTTTAAGGGTTTTTAAAAAAGGGAAAAAACCCTTTTTGGGGGGGGGGGGGTTTTTGGTTTAAAAAAAAAAAGGGGGGGGGGGAAGGGGGGGCCCCCCCCAAAAAAAAAAAACCCCAAAAAAAAAAAACCCCCCCCAAAAAAAAAAGGGGGGGGGTTTTTTAAAGGGGGGGAAAAGGGGGGGTTTTTTTAAAACCCCTTTTTAAAAAAATTTTTTTCCCTTTTTTAAAAAAAGGGAAAGGAAAAAAAGGGGGGGGTTTTTTTTTAAAAATTTTTTGGGGGGTTTTTTTTTGGGGGGGGAAAAAAGGGAAAAACGGGAAAAAATTTTTTTTTTTTTTTTTTTGGGGAAAAAAGGGGGTTTAAAAAGGGGAAAAAAAAATTTTTTTTTTTTTCCCCCAAAAAAAATTTAAAAAAAAAAAATTTTTTTTTTTCCCCCCTGGCCCAAAAAAAAAAAAAAAAAAAAAAACCCCCTTTTTTTTTTTTTAAAAAAAAAAAATTTTTGGGTTTTTTTTTTTTTTTCCCCAAAAAAAAAAAAAGGGGGGGGGGGGGGAAAAAAATTTAAAAAACCCCCTTTTTTTTTTTAAAAAAAAAAAACCCCCCCCCCCAAAAAAAAATTTTTTTTCCCCCCCCAAAAAACCCCCCCAAAAAAAAAACCCAAAACCCCAAAAAAAACCCCAAAAAAAAAACCCCCCCAAAAACCCCCCCCAAACCCCCCCGGGAAAGGGTTTAAAGGGGGGAAAAAAAAAAAAGGGTTTTTTTAAAACCCCTTTTTGGGAAAAAAAAAACCCCCCCAAAAAAAAACCCCCCTTTCCCTTTTTCCCCCAAAAGGAAAAAAATTTTTAAAGAAAAAAAAGGCCCCCTAAAAAGGGGCCCCCCAATTTTTTTTTTTTTTTTTTTGGGGGGGTTTTTTAAAAATTTTAGGGGGGGGGGGGGTTTTTGGGGGGGGGGGCCAACCCCCCCCCCCCCCGGGGCCCCTTTTTTTTTCCCCCCGGGGGGTTTTTTTTTTTTCCCCCCCCCAAACATTTTTTAAACCCCCGGGGGGCCCCTTTGGGTTTTTTTTAAAAAACCCCAAAAAAATTTTTTTCCCCCCCCCTTTTTTTTCGGGGGAAATTTTTAAATTCCCCCCTTTTTTTTTTTTTTTGGGGGTTTTTTTTTTTAAAACCCCGGGTTTTTCCCCGGCCCCCCAATTTTTTTTCCAAAAAACCCTTTTTTTTTTTGGGGGGTTTTTTTTTTTCCCCCGGGGGGTTTTTTGGGGGGGGGTTTTTTTTTTTTTTTGGGGGGAAAAAATTTTTTTTTTCCCCCAAAAATTTTTTAAAAAAAAAAATTTTTGGGTTTTTTGGGGTTCAAAAAAAAAAAAAAAAAAGGGGGTTTTTTTTTAAAAAGGGGGTTTTTTTAAGTTTAAAAACCCCCCCCCTTTTTTTTTTAAACCCGGGAAAAACCCCCCCCCCTTTTTTAAAAATTTTAAAAAATTTTTTTTAAAAAGGGAACCAAAAGGGGTTTTTTTTTAAAAAAGGGGTTTTTTTTTTAAAAAAAATTTTGGGCTTTTTGGGGTTTTTTGGGGGAAAAAAAAATTTTGAAAACTTTTTTTTTCCCCGGGGAAAAAAGGGGGAAAGGGGGGGGGGAAAAATTTTTTAAAAAAAATTTTTTCCCCCAAAAAAAAAAATTTTTTAAAAAAATTTTTTTTTTTTTTTTGGGGGGGGGGAAAAAAAAAAATTTTTTTTGGGGGGGGGTTTGGGGGGGGCCCCCAAAATTTAAAAACCCCTTTTTTAAATTTCCCCCCCCAAAAAAAACCCCGGGGTTTTAAAAAAAAGGGGGTTTGGGGAACCCTTTAAAATAAACGGGGGAAAAACCCCCCCAAAGGTTTTTGGGGGGGGGAAAAAAAATTTCCAAAAAAAAAAAAAAATTTTTTTCCCAAAAAATTTTAACAAAAAAACCAAAAGGTTTTAAAAAAAAAAAAAAAAGGAAATTTTTAAAACCAAAAAAAAATTTTTTTTTAAAAGGGAAAGGGGGAAAGCTTTTTTTTTTAAAAAGGGGGGGGGGGTTTTTTTTTTTCCCCCCCCAAAAAATTTTTCCCAAAAAAAAAAAAAAAAAAATTTTTTTTTTTTTTTTCCCCCCCTTTTTTCCCCAAATTTTAAAAAAATTTCCCCTTTAAAATTTTTTTTTTTTTAAAAAAAAATTAATAGGGGGGGAAAAAAATTATTTAAAAATTTTTAAAATTTAAAAAAACAAAATTTTTTAAAAATTACCCAAAAAAAAAAATTTTTTAAAATTTAAGGGAAAAAAAAAGGGGGGGGTTTTTCTTTGGGGGGAAAAAAACCCTTTAAAAAAGGGGGGTTTTTTAAAAAAATTTTGGGGTTTTTTAAAAAAGGGGGGGTTTTTTTGGGGGGAAAAAATTTTCCATTTTTGGGGAAAATTTTTTTGGGGGGGGGTTTGTTTTTTTTTGGGGGGAAAACCAAAACCTTTTTTAAAAAAAAAATTTTAAAAAAATTTTTTTTTCCCAAAAAAAAAAATTTAGGGGGGGGGGTTTTTTTTTTTTCCCAAAAAAAAAAAGGGGGAAAAAAATTTAAAAAAAAAATTTTTAAAAAAAAAAAGTTAAAAAAAAAAAATTTTTAAAAATTTTTAAAAAAAAAAAAAAATTTTTTAAAACCCAATTTTTTAAACCTTTTTTTTAAAAAATTTGGGGGGGAAAAAAAAATTAAAAAACCCCCCCCCCCCCAAAAAAAAAAACCCCCCCCCGGTTTTTCCAAAAAAGGGTTTTTTAAAAAAACTTTTTTTAAAAGGGTTTTAAACGGAAAAAAAATTTTAAAAAAGGGGGGGGGGTTTTTTTTTTTTTTTTAAAAAAAAAATTTTTGAAAAAATTATTTAAGTTTAAAAAAAAAAAGGGGAAAAAAAAAAAAAAAAAACAAATTAAAGGGAAATTTTTAAAAAAAAAAAAACCTTTTTTTTTAAAAAAAGGGGGGGGGGTTTTTTGTTTTTTTTTGGGGGGGAAAAGGGGAAAAAAAAAACCCCCGGGGTTTTTTTTAAAAAAAACCCCCCCCCAAAAAAAAGGGGAAAAAAGGGGGAAAAAAAAATTTTTTTTTAAAAAAAAAAAAAAAAAAAATTTTTTTTTTAAAAACCCCCCGGGGTTTTTTTTTTTTTTGGGGGTTTTTTTTAAAAAAAAAAATTTTTTAAAAAAAAAAAGGGGGAAAAAAATTTTTTTTAAATTTTTGAAAAAAAAACCCCCCCCCAAAAATTTAAAAAGGGGGAAAAACCCCAAAAAACCCCCCCCCCTTTTTTAAAAAGCCAAAAAAAAACCAAAACCCCCCCCAAAAAAAAAAACCCCCCCCCAAAAAAAAAAAAAAAACCCAAAAAAAACCAAAAAACCCAAAAAAAAAAAATTTCCTTTCCCCTTTAAAAAAAAAAACCCAAAGGAAAAACCCCGGGGGGTTTCCAAAAAAAAACCCCAAAAAAAAAATAAAAATTGGAAAATTTGGGTTTAAACCCGGGCCCCCCCCCGGGGGGAAAAAAAAAATTTTTTTGGGAAAAAAGGGAAAAAAAAAAAAAAAAAAAAATTTTTTTGGGGGGGGGGGGGAAAAGGGGGGAAAGGGGGGGGGGAAAAAAAAAAAAAAATTTTTAAAAAATTTGGGGGGGAAAAAAGGGGGAAAAAAGGGGGGGGAAAGGGGGGGGTTTTTTTAAAAAAAAAAAATTTCCGGGGGTTTTTTAAAAAATTTTTAAAACCGAAAAACCCCCCAAAAGGGGAAAAAAAAATTTTAAAACCCAAAGGGGGGCCCCCTTTTTAAAAAAAAGGGGAAAACGGGGAAAAAAAAAAAAAATTTTTAAAGGGGGGGAAAGGGGGGGGAAAAAAGGGGGGGAAACAAAAACCTTTTGGGGGGGTTTGGGGGGGCCCAAACCCCAAAAAAAAAAAAAAGGGGGGGGGGGGAAAAAAAAAAACCCCCCAAAGGGTTTTTAAAATTTTTTTTTTTTGGGGGGGGCCCCAAAAAAAAAAAAAATTTTTAAAAAAAAAAAAATTTTCCGGCCCCCCCCCCCCAAAGGTGAAAATTAAAACCAAAAAAAACCCCTTTTTGGCTTTTTTTTTTTTTTTTAATTTTTTTTTAAAAAAAAAAACCTTTTTTCCATTTTTTTCCCCGGGATTTTTTTTAAAAAAAAAGGGGGGTTTTTTTGGTTTTTTTTAAAAAAACTTTTTTTAAAAACCAAGGCCAAGTTTTTTAAAGGGGCCCAGTTAATTTTTAAATAAAAAAAAAACCCCTTTAAAACCATAAAAATTTCAATGCCGAAAAATTCCCCCAAAAACTTTTTGGGGGAAAACAAAAACCGGGTTTGGGATGGTAAACTTTGGGGGGGGGGGACCTCAGGGAAAATTTTGGGGGCCCCTTTTTAAAAAACCCCCCCCCTAAAAAAAAATTTTTTTTGGGGGGGGGGCCCACTTACGGGGGTTTAGCCACCCCTTTGGGGGGGAACTAGCCTTTGGGCCCTGGGGGCCGGGCCCCGGGGCTTTGGGGGGGGGTTAAAAATTT
This sequence comes from Conus canariensis, assembly GCA_033310375.1. Classification (NCBI taxonomy): domain Eukaryota; kingdom Metazoa; phylum Mollusca; class Gastropoda; order Neogastropoda; family Conidae; genus Conus; species Conus canariensis. The sequence goes on along the minus strand of JAMYXO010004264.1, from coordinate 7,790 downwards.
CCCCGGGGGAAAAAAACCCACCCCCCCGGGGGCTAGAATTTTGGGGGGCCCGGGGGACAAACATTTTCCCCCTGGGAAAAAAAGGGGGCCCGGGGGCATAGTTTTTTTGGGGGGGGAAATCCCTTGTGGGCCCTGGGACAAACTCCCCGGACTTGCATTTTGGGCCCTGGGGGGGGTTTCTCCCCTGGGAAAAAATTTGTGGGCCGGGGACAAATAAAAATTTCCCCGGGGGGACTTTTGGGGGGCCCCGGGGAAACAAAACCCTTTTCCCCGGGTTAAAATTTTTTAAATCACTTGGGGGCCCCTGGGCATACCCGGGGGTTTTAAATTTGGGGGAAAAAAAGAACCCTTTGGGGCCCTTTAAAAATCTTGGGCCCAAAAAAAAGGGGGGGGGGGCCCCCCCCCCAAAAAAGGGCCTTGGGGGCCCCCTTTTGGACAAAAATTAGGCCCCTGGGGGACTTTTTCCCCGGGGGGGAAAACCCTTTTTTTAAAGGTTGGGGGGCCACTATGGGGGGGGGGGGGGGCTTCGGCCGGTTTTTATAAAAAGGGGGGACATGATGGGGGCCCCGGGATTGACCCCGGGGGGGGTTTTTGGGTTTCCCCGGGGGAATTTGGGCGGGTTTTTTTGGGGCCCCTTATGCCCTTTTTCCCGGGGGAAGAATCGTCCCCCCGGGGCATCCCTTTGTCCCCCAATTTTCCCGGGGGTTGAAAAAAGGGCTTTGGGGGACCTGTCCCGGGGCCCTTACATTTTTTGGGGGGAAATAAAATTTTTGGGGGGGTGAAAAATTTGGGGGAAATAAGGGGGGGAAAAAAGGGAAAAAAAAAAAAGACGTATTTTGATACCAACCCAAATAAAACTAAAGGGGTTTTTGGCCCCATTTACACAAATTTTGGGTTCAAAAAAAAAAAATTTGAAAAAGCCATGTTTTCCCAAAAAAAGGGAAATTGGGTAACCGAAAAAAAATTATGGGAAGATTTTTAAAAAGCTGGAAGTCCTTTTGAAAATTTTAAATAAAAATTTTTATTTTTTTTTTTTAAAAAAAAAATTTTTAATTAAAAATTATTTGCCAAAAAATTTAAAAAAAATTTTAAAAAATTTTTTTTAAAATAACTTTGAAAAAAAAAATTTTGGGAAAAAATTTTTAAAAAAGCATTCAACGCGATTTATCCAAAATTTCCCCCAGGAAAAAGGTAAGTAGCCAAAAAACCCAAAAGGGAGAATGTAAGGGAATGGGAAAAAAAAACAAGGGGGAAAATTTTAGGAAATTAAAAATTTTAGAAACTAAAACCAAAACGGCCCTTTTTATTAATAATAGATTTTTTTTTAAAAAAAAGAACAGGGTTTGGGGGATGGGATTGGGGGAGTCAATTATTTTTTTAAAAAAAAACGTTTCCTATAAGGGCCTTTTTTTTTGGGTTTCATTTTAAAAAAATTGTAATTTTTTGCGAAAAAGCATTTAAAACCCTCCAAAACACGGCGGCCCTTTGGGTGGAGTCGTAAAAAAAAAAGTCTTACCCAAATTTTTTTTGGGGGGGGGTCAACCCCCCCCCGGGGGAAAAAAAATTTCCTTTTTTTAAAAAAAACCCTTTTTAAAGGAATTTCCCTTTTTTAAAAATTTTTTTGGGGGGGGGGTTTTTTTTTTTTTTTTTTCCCCCCAAAAAATTTTTTTATATTTCGGTTTGGGGACTTCGGGGGAAAACAAAAAAAAACCTAAAAACTTCAATTTTTTTTTTCCCCCGTTTTTCAGTTTTTGGGTAATTTTATTATAAATTGGGGGGGGTCCTTAAATTTTTTCGCAATTTTTAAACCCCAAATTTTTTTTTGGGTTATTTTTAAAAAAAAACCAAATTACATTTTTTTTAAAAAAAACCCCCCCCCCCCAAACCACAAAAAAAACCCCCCAAAACCCCCCCAACCCTTTTTTCCCAATGCCCCCTTTAAAAAGAATTTTGGGTTTTTTTGGGTATAAAAATTTTGAAAAGTTTTTTCTGGATAAAAAAAACCCCTTTTACCATTTTTCTTTTCCCTCCCCCGGGTTTAAAATAAAAAGGTTTCTTCTTTTTTGGAAAAGGCCCCCCCATGGTTGGCTCTTTAAATTTTTGCAAACTAAACTCTTTTTCCTAAAGGTGGCACCCCTTTTTTTTTAAAACCCCCCCTGTCCCTTTCCCCTTTTTTAATGGTACCCCCTTTATCCCAAAATTTCAACAAAAAAAATAGCAAAAAAAAAACAAAAAAAAAGGGGTTTAAAAGTAAAGGCCCAAAAAGGTTTCAAAAAAAAAAAAAAAACCGGGAAACAAAAAAAAAAAACCCAAAAAATAGTTAAACCCCCCCTTTTTTTTCTTTCTTCCCTTTTCCCCCTTCCCTGTTTTCCCCTCCCGGTATTTTGAAAATTAAAAAAAATCTCTTTTTTTCCCTTTTCCCCCTTAGGGGGGTTTTTTTTTGGTGGGGTTTTTGGGGTTTTTTTTTTAAAAGGGGAGGGATTTTTCGTTAAAGGGTTTTGGTACAAAATAAAAAAAGATTTTGGGGTTAGTTTTTAAAAGAAGGGGAAAACAAAAAATTTTTACCTTTTAAAAAAAAACCCCCACCCCTTTTTTTTCTTTTTTTTTTAAATGGGGGGTTTTAAATTACAAAGTTTACAACTGACACAACTTGTTTTTAAGGGGAGAAATTTAAAAAAAAAAAAGGGGGGGCCCAAAAAACCCCAAAAAATCTTAATAAAAAAAATTTTAAAAAACAAAAATGTAAGTAAACAAGAAAACCCCAAAAGGAAACTTATTAAAATAAAAAAAAAACAACCCCTTTAAAAACAAAAGAACAAAATGCAAAAACTTAAAAACCCAAACGGGGAACAACTTAGAAAAAAAAATTTTGGGAAAAAGGCCCAAAAGTCAAATTTTTTTTGGGGCAGGGACCCGTTTTTAAAAACCAAACCAAATTAAAACCAAATCCCAAGCAAAGAGTCTGGGAAAATCAAACAAAAGGGAAATTCCCTAAAAATGTAAAAAATCAAATTGAAAACCAAATTAGCAAAAAAAAAATGAAACTAAAAAGAGAAATGCAAAAAGTAAAAGGGGGGAAAAGGGAAAAAACAAAAAAGAAAAAACAAAAAAAATCCCAAAAATGAAAAAATTAAAACAAAAACATCAAAATGAATGTAAAAAAAAAAATTTGAAGAATCAAAAAAAGTCGCAAAGAATGAAATAAATAAAAAGGGCAAAAGGGGTTATAATTTAAAAAATTTAAAAAAACCCAAACCACCAAAAAAAAAAGAAAAATCAAAAAAAAAATGCGAAAAAAAAAAAACAAATACAATCGGGGAAAATAAAAAAAGGGAAAAAATTTAAAAATAAAATAAATTTTAAAAAAAATTAAAAATTTGAAAAAATTTTTTAAAAATTGAAAAATAGCAATGAAAGAATTAAAACTGAAAAATTAGAACAAAAGGGAAAAAGTAAAAAAAGGCCCCCAAAATTACGAAAAAATGAAAAAAAAAAAAAAAAAAACTAAAGAAAAAAAGAACTTAAACATTTAAAAAAGGAAAAAACTTAAAAAAATTTTTTTTTAAAAATTAATTTTAATTTTCCAACCCACTTTCCAAAAACAAAAGGGCCCAAAAAGGGCCCCCCGAAAAAGATTTGGAAAAAAAAGAAAAAAAAAATCTTTCTAATTTTTTCACTAAGGCGAGGCAGGTTTTAGGCTTTTTTCCCCAGGGGGATCGCTTTGCCTTTAAAGAAAAGGTTGGGGGGTTTTTTTTTATGTCTGAAAAAAGGGGGGGAAAAAAAAAAATTTTAAAAAAATAAAAAAAAACCCCCCAAAAAAGGAAAAGAAAAGGCAATTTTTAAAAATTTTCTCTCCAAAGAAAATTCTTTGTTAAGGGGAAAAAAGTTACTTTTCTGGTTTTAAAAAACCCAAACCCAAAGGGGAGGGGCTTTGCTGGCCCTGAAGACCTAATCCCCGCCCCAAAAAAAAATTTGACAAAAAAAATCGGGGTGAAAAAAAACCCGGCCCAAAAAATTACGCTTTAAAAACCCTTTAAAAACGGGGTTTTTGGGGCCAAAAGGCCCTAAGAAATCAGCTGTTTTACGGGAAAGCCTTTGCAAGGGTGGAAGCCAAAAAGGGTTTTTCCAATACCCAAATGAAAAAAAAATTAGGAAAAGGGCCGAAACTTCCCCCAATTGGGGGTGACTTTGAATCCCTTTTAAAGGGAAAAAGGGGTGGAAAAAGGGCAAAAAAAATTCCGGAATTTTTTTAAAACCACCCCTTCCACGTCCCAGGATGGGGGGGGGAAACCTCCCGGGGGCCTTTTGGGGGGGCCAACTGGGGCGGGGGACCCCCCCCTTAGGGCCCGAACCATTTTTAAAAATTAAAAAAACCCTAAAAAGGCCGTAAACTTAAAAAAGTTTACGTTTTTTTCATGGAAAAAACAAATGCGAAGTATCGGGGGGGGCGGGTTTTTAAAAAAAATTTCCCCTTGTATTGACAACCCAAAAAAGGGAAAACCCCGGGCCGGGGTTTTTTAACAAGGGAAAAATTTGGGGGACACCCCTTTTAAAAAGGGGAAAAGGGGGGAAAAAAAATTAAAAAAAAAAAAAAATTAAAAATAAAAAAAATTTGGTTTTAAAAAGGTTTTTGGGAAAAGGGCCCCCAAAAAAGAAAAGGGGGAAACCCCCAAAAAAAAAAAAAAAATTTTTTTTTTTAAAAAAAAGGGGGAAAAAAAGGGGGCCGGGAAAAAAAAAAAAACCCCCCTTTTAAAGGGGGGGGCCCCCCCCAAAGGGGAAATTCCCCAAAAAAAAGGGAAACCCCCCCCCCCTTTTTTTGGGGGGAAAACCCAAACAAAAAAACCCCCCCCCCCCCTTTTAGGGGGAAATTTCCCCAAAAAAAGGGGGGGGGGTTTTTTAAAAAATTTTTTTTTTTTTGGGGGGAAAAAACCCCCCCCCCTTTTTTAATTTTTTTTGGGGGGGAAAAGGGGGGTTTAAAAAAACCCTTTTTCCCCCCTTTTTGGGGGGGGTTTTTTTTCCGTTTTGGTTTTAAAAACCCAAAAACCCCGGGTTGGGCCCCTTTTAAAAAAGGGGTCTTTCCCCCCCCCTTTCCCCGGGGGGCCAAATTTTTGGTTTTTTTTTTTTTTTCCCCCCCCCCTTTTTTTTCTAAAAAAAAACCCCTTTTTAAACTTTTTTTAAAAAGGGGAAATTTTTTTTTTCCTTTTTTGGGGGGAAAATAAAAAAAAAAACAAAACAAAAAACCCCTTTTTTTCCCCGGGTTTTTTAAAAAAAGGGGGTTTTTTTTTTTTTCCCTTTAAATTTTTTTTTGGGGGGGGGGGCCCGGGTTTTTTTTATTTTGGGGGGAAAAAACCCCCGGGCCCTTTTTTTTTAAAAAAAAGGGGGGGGTTAAAAAATTTCCCGGGAAATTTTCTTTTTTTGCCCCCCAAAAAATTTTTCCCTTTAAAGGCACCAAACCCGACGGATTTAAGTTTCATTTTTTCTTCATTTTTTTAAAAAGGTTTTAAACCCCGGTTTTTCCCCCCCACGTAAGGAGTGAGCAAGATGGCTACACAACTTCCTTGACCCCCCTTTGAAAAAAGGTGGGGAAAATTCAAAGTTTTCCCTTGAAGTTTGTTTCCCCCAAAAATTTTTTTACATTCGGACGGGAGGAGGGCCAGGCAAAATGAAACCCCCTTGGTTTTTTTAAAAAAAACAAATTTAAAAAAAAAAACCCTTTTTTTTAAAAAACCAGGAAATTCAAAACCCGAAGGGGGGGGTTTTTAAGAAAAATTTTTTATTGTTTAAAAAATTTTTTTCCCCCAAAAAACAAATAAACCCTTTTAATTTTGTTTGAAAAAAGTCCTAATTTTTTAAAAACCCGGCCCCCGCCCCGGGAAATGGAAAAAAAAAATTTTTGATTTCCCCAAATTTTTTTAGGTGCCCCCCGGCCCCTTCTGTATCCTCAAAACGGGGGAAAAGCTCCCGAATTAAAAAATTTTTTGTAAAAAATTTCCCCTTTAAGGTTATAAGTCTTTTTGGATACCCTATTTGTTTTTTTTAATTTTTTTTAAGTTTTACCGTCATTCCCCCTTTTCCATTTCTTCGCATTTTATTTAAATTCTTTCTGAAATTTTCTTTGAATTTTTTCCCCTTTGATTTGTTTGTTTTTCATCTTTGTTGGCTTTTTTTTTTTAATTTTTGGCTTTTGTTTTTTTTTTTCCCCCCTTGTGAATTTTATTTAAAAAAACCCCCGGGAAAATTTCCCCTTTAAATTCTTTTTCCATTTTCTTTTACACGGGGGTGTGGCTTTTCATTTTTATTTCAGCTGGCTTTTGAATTTTAAACTTCTTGCTGTGTTTTGTTTTCATTATTTTTTTTGGGTTTCAAAATTAATTTTTTTTTTTTTATTTTTTCGCTTCCCCCTTTTGAGGGCTTTCTCATTTTCTTTAAATTTTTTGGGGAATTTTTCGTTTCCTTTTTTAAAACAATTTTTTTTTTAAAAAAATTTTTCCATTTTGCTTTTCATTTCAAATTTGAAATTGTACATTTTAGACATTCTTTGCTTGTAAAAGGGGTTTCTTATTTCTTTCTAAATTTGTTTTTAATTTTTTTGCATTCTACATTTTTTTTTTGAAATTTGCCCAATTTTAATTCTTCCTTTTTTTTCCCCAAATACTGCTGTTTTAAATGTTTTTTGGGGGGCAAATTGGGGCTGAAAAAGTAACATTCGGGGTTTTTTTCCACTTGACATATTTAAATTTTCCCTTTTGCAAAATCTTGTTCAATTTGTTTATTTTTTTTTAAAAATTTACTTTCGCCAATGTTTTTTTTAAATTTAAAATTTTTTTAAGGGCCCAAAAAAAACTATTTTTATTAAGTTTATTTTTAAAATTGGGAATTGTTTCCAAAGCTTGGAAAAATTTTTAATAAAGGCAACGGGGGAAAATGTTGAAACTTCAGAACCCTAACCATTTCCCCTTAAAAAAAAAAAAAAAAAAGGGGGGGGGGGGGCTTTTTGGGGTTTAGGGGGGAAAAAATGTTTTTTCCCCTAAAATGCTTAGAAAAATTCCCAAAAAAAATTTTTTGTACCAAAATTTTTAAAAATCATTTTAAAAAAAGGAACCAAGAAACCCCCCCAAAAGGCTTTTCCCCCAAAAAAACCAAAAAAAAAAAAAAAAAGAAAAAGAAAAATTTTAAACAAACGGGGGCGCGCGAAAAAAAACAAGGAAAGGGGAGGGGGAGAAAAAAGGGGGCCAGATTTAAACCAAGGGGGGCTCCGGGTTCCTTTAAGGTTTGGCTTTTTTTTGGGTTTTTTTTTAAAAGAAAAAAGGGGTTTGGGAACCTTAAACAAAATTTTTTTGGGGACTTTTTTTTTTCCCAAATTTTCGATTTTTTTGTCTGGAAAAGGACGGGGGGTTTTGGGGGAAAAATGGGCGATATTGTTAAAAACAATCCTCCAAAAAAGGAAGGGAGTAAAAAAAAAAAAGGGGGAAGCCAACAGGGAGTTGGGGGGATCAAAAAGAGGTTTAAAACCGGGGAAGGGGGAAAACCACGGGCAAAAGGGGTTACCCCACACCCAAAATTTCGGAAAGGACTGACCAAAAACCCTTTGTTTTTCCGTAGGGGGAAATTTTAAAAAGGGGGGTTTTTTTGGGGGGTTTTGTTTTTTTTTGGGGTTTGGGGGCAAAAAAAAAATTTTTTGCGGTTTTGCAATAAACGATAACAAAAAAACGGGACAAAACTTTTCGCAAAAGTCGAAGGAAAAAATTAAAGAAAAAAAAAAAAAAAAAAAAAATTTAAAAAAAAATTCC
>JAMYXO010004263.1:0-17827 GCA_033310375.1 Conus canariensis | reverse complement strand
CGTGGGGTCCATTAAGCTTTTGGACTAGCTTGGAGTCCCAAAGACCCCGAGGGGAGCTCGGAAATACATTTTTGGGGCCCCGGTTGGCTGTGTCTGGAGTGTTGGCGGCCTGGGGAGAACCCCCCCCTTGGCGGATGCCCAGTTTGGACGGGGGCAAATCGACTTTTTCTTTATTCCTCTGTATCCCTGGCCAATAGTACGCTTCATCACCCATTGCACGTCGCCCTACTTGATTGTCCTGGCGAACGAGTGTATGCCCCCTTTCTTTACTGGGCCCGGTGTGGGGCCCGGGACCAAAAGTTGTGAAGATTTTATTTAGCCTACGATAAAAAAAGCCCTTTCCCGCCTAAAGAATTCACTTTGCGAGTGGGGGGGGGAGGTTGTGGCGCTGCCTCTGGAAGTGCAGTAATGTTGGGTCAGCTCGCTGAGCTGCTTTCATCCCCTTTTTAGGATTTTGAATTGCTTTGGGGTTTCACCTGTAATGTGGATACAATGCAGGTTGGAGGGTTTCCCGAGGGTGAATAAGGCCTCCAGTAAGTTATGGATCGGTTTGCCCATGCGGCGTTGGTCGTCCCTTGACGTACCTACTGTAAAACATAATTGTGGCAACGGGTTTGGGGGTTGCAGGTGGAAAAGTAGGTCACCCCCTTGTAAAGGCACTGTCTTCGGTAAAGCAGTGGGCCCCACTGGGAAGCTCTTCAACGGGTTTTTGCAACCGTGTCATACAAAAGGTGGCGGGTTTTGTTTTTTACAAAACACCTGCTCACTGTTGGGTGGTGCGGATGGGGGGTCCCATAGGGTGTGTCCCCGCTTTTGGGTGTAGCACCCCCTGGTGCAGCAATTGTTTGGGTCTTGGCCCAAAGAATTTTCTGCACTCTGCAGTGTTGTGAGATGTCATTTTACAGTGCGGCAGAAAAAACGCTTCTGTGCATTTTTTCTGATCACGGGGGACTGATTACCACTGTGGGGCTTCCCGTTTTTTTCTATTTTGTGGGGGGTTTTTTGGTTTTGGATGTGGGTGGGGGGTTAAACCCCGGTTTGGTTGTTCACACATCTTTTTGTGTGAGTTTGCTTCTTTTACAGGATCTAAAAAAAACGGCCGGGTGAATTTTGGGGAGGGGGGTAGAATTTTGGGGGCCCAAATCGAATAGCTATCGTCTCGGCTGATTTTTCAATCTGTTGGGGAACTAATTATTTTCCTGGGCTTTGTTGCGCTGGGCCGTTCAAACCCTTTTCTTTTCCGGGCCCTATTCTGGGGCCCATTTGTTTTCCCTTTTTCGTTTGGGTTGTGACAAAGGTGTCTAATTTTGACCAGAGAGGCCCAGGGTTTCTCCCCCTCTTTGTTCCCCAGTCTATGATTCGTGACCCCCATGAAAATGAACTGTTTAATCCTCAACAATAAAAGATCTTTCTTAGCAATCAAAGATCCCTGAGAAAAAAAAAAGCAAAGAATACACAATGTAATCCAAAAATGAATTGTTATAAACATCAACCCACACATCTTATTATTTGTATGTAAGATAAGCATTCACAAACAAACATAAAAGATTTTCCTTTGGACTCAACTCAATCAGCATTTGCTCTTAATTCTGTCTTTGTCCAAATTTTTGGACTGCCCAAAAGGAAATTAAAAAATTTTTAGTGAAATTGTTTTTAACAATCCGAAATTTTATTTTCTCATCCCGGACGAGCCCCCCCCCTTCGTATGTGACGGATGAGTAAGTGTTAGGTAGGTTTCCCCTAGGGGAAGGTTTGGGGTAATTTTCAAGGAATTCCTTAACATTTTACCACACCCTCTCTCTTCTAGTGGTGGAAGGAGCAAAAATTTCCCCCGGGACTAGTCATCGAAGAAAAATTTTTATTTTCCGAGACTGGGGTAAAATACTGAACAGTGGCTCTGAGACAGTTTTCCTTGGCCTGTTCTTTTTAGTATTGTTGCCCGAGAGAAGAATGAGAGAGAAGTTCAAAAATTCAACATTTGATTGAAAAAAACAAAGAAAAATGCCCAGTTAAGTGACTTTAACCAAACTTTTATTGTTTACACTGGTAAGTATTAGGGGTTCAAATTCCATTGGCTTGGGTTTTAAATTTTTATTGGCTCCACAAAGAGTGGCCCTTCCTCACTTATTTACTCGCTTGCACTGTGCAGCAAGTTTTTTAAGTTGGATATAGGGTGGGGGGGGGGGGGGGGGGCCTTTTCCCCCCGTTTTTTTTTTTTATTTTGAAATGGTTTTGATTAAATTATATGGGGTTCTTATTATCTAAAGTGAGGGCAAGGGTTTGTGGGTTTTTAGTAGGTGGAAACTAACTTAGCTTCGCTTCAGGGGGTGTTGTTCTTCCCTGGGTTGGTGACTGCCCCACTGGGGTAGGGTTGGTTGTTGGGGTCGCCCTGGGTGGGGCGAAAAGTCCCAGTTCTGGCCCCGCTGCAAGGTAGGTGTCCAGGGTGCCTGACCAGGATCGGTTTTCCAGGATGGGGGACCCGGTCCCAGTTTTTTCCTGGGGAAAAGAACTGAATGTGGAGATCAACGGGTTACCGGGATTGTCCCAGCCTTCTCTAGTTTTCTCTTTTTTTCCCTGGTCTGGTTACAGGTAGTCTTTTAAAAGGGTCGTGAAGGTGAGCCCTGTGTGTCGGTTATATGCATTTAGTTGCCAGATTCGATTTTGCAACCTGTCCTCCCCTCAGGGGTGAGGGGGGGGGATCTATTTTTCCTAGTCGCCCGGGAACCATTTGCCCTTTTGGCTAGTAAAGGATTGGCGGCCAGTTTATTTTGCGCCCGTATGGTTACTTTTTCTGGAACGATCCGCCGGTGACAAAAGACGTTAATTTTTTTTGCGGGACTTGGAAAAGGAGGGGGGGTGGGGGGGGGGTGGTTGCTGGCGGTGTCCCCGAGCGGCAACATCCCTTTGTTTACGGGGTAGGGAGAGAGAGGGGGGGGTGCGGACAGGCCATTGCCACAATAAATTAAAATTTTTACTGCGTCGTACCCCACTCGGGTGCGGAAGGGAGTTGGGGTGGGGGGTAGGTAACAGGCGAAAGGGCGTCACGAGTTTATCGGACGCAATTTTTCATTGTATAGTTCTTTGGACCGTGCGTTTGCACAAGGGGAGAAAGGGGGGGGAGGGGGGGTTGGGGGGGGATGCGTAAGATTTGAAATTTTTTTTTTTTTTTTGTTTGGGATTTTGTGGGACCGATCGGAGGTTTTTTAAGGTTTCGAAACATGGCCCCCCAAAAAAAAAGTTCTTTCGAGAGAAGTTTCCGCTTGCATTTCATTTGATCGTGGTCCATTAAAGCTTTTGGCATACTCTGGAGCCCAAAGACACCGTGGAGCCTCGGAATACATTTTGGGTCCGATTGGCTGTTTTTCTGGATGGTCTGGCTGGCCTGGGGGGGCGAACCCCCCACCGGGGGGAGACCCGGTTGGCCCACAGGGGGCAGGGGAATCAAACTTTTTTTTTATGTCCCCCTGTATCCGGGCCCAAATTTAGTACTGTTTTTCCACCCTTGCAGTTCCCCTTCATTGTATGCGGCGAAAGGTGTATGTCCCACTTCCTTACTCGGGGTCCGGTGTGGCGCCGGGCCACAAGTTTGTGAATGTTTTTAAATTTTAGCCTCGATACAAAAAGACCATTCCGCCTAAAGTTCCCCTTTGCGAGTGGGGTGACGGGTGGGGCGTGCCTCTGGAAGCATGGCAATGTTGGGCAGCTCGCGAGTCTTCCCCCCTTTTTTTGGAGGTTTGAATTTTCTTTGGGGTCTTCCCTGTAAGTGGATCAATGACAGGTTCGGAGGGGTTTCCCCCGAGAGTGAATAATGGCCCCCAAAGAAAGGTCATGGATCGGTTGTCCTGACGGTCCCTTGATCTGCCCCCTTGCGTACCTCTGTAAAACCATAATTGTGGCAACAGGTAGGGGTGCGGTGGCAAAGTCGGGTCAGCCCTTTAAAGGCATTTCCTCGGTTTAGCAGTGGGCTCCACTGGGGGAAGCTCTTACAAAGCCTCGTTGACAATCCTGGTCATACAAACAGGTGGCAGGTTTGTTTTTTTCTAACACCTGCTCATGTTGGGTGGTGCGTGATTTTGGGGGGTCCATGAGGTGTGTCACCGCTTTTGGGTGTGGGAATACCTGGTTTAGCAGCTTTGTTTGGAGTTTTGGTCGAAGAATTTTTGCCATTGCAGTGGTTTGTGGATGTCATTTTACAGTGCGGCGCAGAAACGCTTCTGTGCACTGTTCTGATCACGGGACTAGTTCCCTGTTGGCTTACCAGTTTGTTTTCACTTTGTGGGGGGTTTTTTGGTTTTTGGACTGCTGTGCTGGGGGGGGTTCGAATCCCGGTTTGGTTTGGGCACAATCTTTTTGTGGGGTTTTGTTTTTTTAAAGGGATCTAAAGAAAAGGCCCCGGGCTGAAGTTTGGAGGGGGAGGCTGAGAATTTTTTGGCGGGCCAACTCTGAATAGTATCAGTCCGGCTGTTTTTAAATTGTTGGGGAAATTTCATGTTCTTGGGCTTTGTTGCGCTGGCCCTTGTTCGAATTCTTCTTTTCCTGGCCCATTCTGCGGCCCTTTTGATTCCTTTTCAAATTTGGGGGACAAGGGGGGCTAATCGCCCAGGAGGCCCCCAGGTTCCCCCCCTTTTTGGGGATCCATTTTATGTGTGCCATCCATGTTTGGGTGTTTAAATCCTCAAATCAAAGATCATTCTTGCAATTCAAAGATCCACTGAGACAACAAAGCAAAAATACACTTTGTAATACCAACATGAATTGTTTATAAATCAACCCCACAACTCTTTTATTTGCTATGTAAGATAAGATTCAACAACAAAATAAAAGATTTTCCTCCTGGACTCAACTCAATCAGCCTATTTGCTCTTAATTTGCTCTTTGCCCAAAATTTTTTGGGACTAGCCAAAGGAAATAAAATTTTGATTTAATTGTTTTTAACACCCGAATTGTATTTTTTTCATCCCCGGGCGAGCCCCCCTTCGAAATTTTTTGGGGGGAAAGAGATGAGTAAGTGTTAGGTGGTCCTCTGGGGAAGGAAAAAGGGTAATTTCTCAATGAGAATTACCCCTTTAAAATTTCCCTACACCCTCTCTTTATAGGTGGAAGGAGCAACTTTCCCGGTACTAGCATCGAAAAGGGAAATTTTTATTTTTTACCCAGTGGGTTAAAAATACTGAAAGTGGCTCTGAGACAGTTTTCCTTAGGCCTGTACTCTTATTGTATTGTAGCCCGGAGGGCGAATTGAAGAGGGGAAGTTCAAACATTCAAAATTTGATTAACAACAAGAACTGCCAAAGTTAAGTGCACTTTCCACATCAACTTTTTTTTGTTTACACATAGTAAATATTTGGGGTCAATTCATAGGTTGGGTTTAATTCTCATTGGATACCACAATGAGTGGCCCTTTCACTCCTCTTTACCGCTTGCCTCATGCGCAGTTTTTTTTTTTGGATATGGGGGGGGGGGGGGTTCAGTCAAGTTACACTGTTTAGGTCATTAACATCCACTTCGCTTGCAAAAAAACCCGGTGGGTGTAGCCCCGGTGGGATCTAGACTGGTTTCCCCCTTGTCATCTAAAGTGGGGGAAGGGTTTGAGGGTTGGTCCAGGTGGTAAGCTAAAAATTGCTTTTCTTAGAGGGGTAGTTGATTCTCCTGTGGTTTGTGATGCCCATGGGTAGATTGGGTTGTCTGGTGTCGCCCTGGGGGGGGGGGCTAAGTCCCAGCTTCTGGTCAGCTGCTGTGTAGCGTGTCCAGGATGCTTGACCAGGATCGCCCTTGTCCAGGAGGGGTGACGGATCCCGTTTTTTCCCGGGAATGAACAGTGAATGACGGGTCAACGGGTTCCGGGATTGTCCCAGCCTTCTCTAGTTGCTCTTTGTCTTCCTCTGGTCTGGTCTACAGGGGAGTCTTTAAGGGTCAGTGAAGGTGAGCCCTGTGTGTCGGTATATATGCATTCTGTTGCCAGATTCGATTTTGAAAACCTTTCATCAAAATCAGGGGTGAGAGGGGGGGGATCTGGGGTTTATCACTAGTGCCTCGGGAACCATTTGATCAAATCGGCAAGTCCGGACTTGGCGGCCAGTTTAATTTAGCGTCCGTATGGTCATACTTTTCGGGAACGATCCGCCGGTGACATAAGTCACGTTAGCCATTTCGCGGACTGTAGGAAAGGGGGGGGGGGGTGGTTGTGGGGGTTTTCGTTGCCGGCGGAAAACATGCCTTTGTTTCACGGGGTAGAGGAGAGAGGGGGGGGGGGGGGGGGGGGCGAGAGGGCCATTGCCCAAGAAATTAAAAATTTCATGGTCGTGCCACTCGGTGTGCGGAAGGAGATTTGAGAGAGGGGGGGGGGGGGGGGTGGGTCAACAAGAGCGAAAGGCGTAAAGAGTTTATCGTGAGAAATTTTTATCTGTCATAGTTGTGTGGGCCCCGTCGATTTGCAAAATGGGAGGAAAAGGGGGAGAGGGGGGGAGTGCGTTAGTTTAAAAATTTTTTTTTTTTTGGGTTTTTGGGATTTTAGTGGGACCATCGGAGGTTTTTTCAAGCGTTTCGTCAATGGCCCCCCGAAAAAAGATTCTTCTCGAGAGAAGCTCCTGCTTGAAGTTCTTCTGACGTGGTCCATTAAAGTTTTGGCCTAGCTTGGAGTCACCCAAAACACCGTGGAGCCTCGGAAAATTTTTTGGGCTCCCGGTTTGGGCCTGTGTTGGAGTGTTGGTGGCCTGGGGAGAATCGCCCCCTTGGTGGTGCCAGGTTGGCCAGGGGCGGAAGACATTTCTTTTGTCCTTGTCATCCCTGGCCTAGTCTGTTCATCCCCATTGCACTGTCTGCCCTACTTGAATGTTTTGGCGAAAAAGAGTGTTGTCCCACTTTTTATTACTGGGTCGGGTGGCGCCGGGACCACAAGTTGTGAATGTCTTTATTTGCTACGTACCCAAAGACGTTCCGCCAAAGAATTCCCTTTGCGGTGGGGTGAGGGTGTTTTCGCTGCCTTGGAAGCATGCGTAATTTTTGGGGTCAGCTCGCTGAGCTGTTTTTACCCCCCTTTTTAGGGGTTTTGAATTTGCTTTGGGGTTTTCCACTGAAATGTGGAAAAAATGACAGGTTCGGACGGGTTCCGGGGTTGAATAATGGCCTCCAAGAAGGTAAAGGATGGATTGTCCATGACGGCTCCCTTGGTTGTCCCTTGACACCTACTGTAAACCTAATTGGGGCAAAGGTAGGGTTGCAGGTGGCAAAGTCAGGTCACCCCCTTGTAAAAGGCACGTTCCTGGGTTTAATAGCAGTGGGGTCCATAGGGAAGCTCTTACAACGCCTCGTATAAAACCCTGTGTCATAAAAAAACAGGTGGCAGGTTTGTTTTTACTAACATGCTCACTGTTGGGGGGTTTTGCAGTGATTTTGGGGTACCATAGTGGTTTTGTCACCGCTTTTGGGGTGTAGCCTCCCTGGTAGCAGCAATTGTTTGGAGTTTTGGCCCAAAGAATTTTCTGCACTCTGCAGTGTTGTGAGTGTATTTTCAGTGCGGCAAAAAAAAAGGGTTTGTGCACTGTTCTGCTCACGGGACGAGTTCCCTGTGTGGCTTACCCGTTTGTTTCTCAAATTTTTGGTGGGTTTTTGGTTTTGAGTGCTTGGATGGGGGGGGTTCGAATCCCGGTTTGGTTGTCACACATCTTTTTGTGTGAGGGTTTTCTTCTTTTCGGACTAAAAAAAACGGCCGGGGCTGAAGTTTGGAGGGGAGGCTGAGAATTTTGGCTGGCCAACTCTTTTAATAGCTATCAGTTCGGCTGATTTTTCAAACTGTTGGGGAACTAATTTCCCTGTTCCCGGGCTTTGTTTTTCGCTCGGCCCGTTCGAACTCTTTCTTTTCCCGGCCTTTTGCGGCCCATTTGTTTTTCCTTTTTGTTTTGGGGTTTTGAAAAGGTGTTAACTTTGACCAGAGAGGCCATGGATTCTCCCCTCTTTGATCTCCCGTCTATGATTCGGTTTTTATCCTCCATGATAATGAAAATGTTATAAATCCTCAAAAAAATCAAAGATCAGTTTTGCAATCAAAGTCCAAATGAGTACAAAAAAAGCAAAGAATCACACAATGTAATACCAACCATGAAGGGTTAAAAACATCAACCACACACATCTTTTTATTTGCTATGTAAGATAAGATTCACACAACAAAAAATAAAAGTTTTCTCCTGGACTAACTCATCAGCCCATTTGTCTTAATTTGCTCTTTGTCCAAATTTTTTTGGACCCCCAAAAGGAAATAAAATTTTGAGGGGAATTGTTTTTAACAATCCGAATTGTATTTTTTTACCCCGGGGAACGAGCCCCCACTTTCCAAATATGTGACGAGATGGAAAGTTTTTAAAGGAAAGGTTTTCTGGGGGAAAAGGGATTTAGGGATTAAATTTCTAATGGGGAAATTTTTTTTAACTTTCCCCTACCCCCCTCTCTTTTTTAATAGTGGGGGAAAGGGCAATTTTCGGAAACTGGGTCATCAAAAGGAAATTTTTTTTTTTTTTACCGGGGCTGGGGTAAAATTTTGAACGGGGCTCTGAGACAGTTTTCCTTGGGCCCTTACTCTTATTAGTACTTGTAGCTCCGGGGAGAGAAGAATTGAAGGAGAAGTTCAAACATTAAAATTTGTTTTTGAAAACAAAAAAGAAACTCCCAAACAAAAGTTAAGTGCACTTTAAACACTTTCAACTTTTATTGTTTACCCATAGGAAGTATTAGCGGGTCAATTCCATAGGTTTGGGGTTATAATTCTTTTTTTGGGTTTTACCCAAAATTTGAGGGGCCCCTTTCCCCTAAATTATTTTTTAACTCGCTTGCACTCATTTGAAAGCAATTTTTAAATTTTTTGGCCCTTTTTGGGTGGGGGGGGGGGGGGGGGGTTCGCCCTAATTTTAAAACTAATTTGTTATGGCCTTATACTTTCCCTTCTTTTGAAAAACCCACCCGGTGAAGTGGGCCAAAAGGGTTTACTCAGGGGACTGGTTTCCCTATGTACCCCAAAAAAAGTGAGGGGAAGGGTTTTGAGGGGTTTGAGTCCAGGGGGTTTAAAGTTTAATTAGTTTTCCCCTTCAGAGAGGGTAGTTGTTCTTTTCATGTGGTTGGTGACTCCCCCAAATGGTTTTTAGATTGGTTTTTGGGTTTGTCGCCCTGGGGTTGGGGAAGTCCCAGCTTCTGGTAAAGGCTGCAATTTTTGAAAGGCCGGCCAGGATACCCTGCCCAAGGTTTGCGTTTTCCGGGAAATGGGTGACCAGGATCCCATTTTTTTTCCTGGGAAATAAACAGGGGTTTTGATTTGGAGATAAAAGAGGTTCCCGGGATTGTCCCACGAATTCTTTTATTTGGGTCTTTTTTTGTTTTCCCTTCGGTTTTTGGTCAAACCGGGTTTTGTCTTGAAGGGTCAGGGGGAAAAGGTGGGCCCTGTGTTCGGGGTATTATGCATTCTATTTTGCCAGTTTCCCGATTTGGGGGACAACCTGTCCTCACACATCAGGGGTGGAGGGGGGGGAGGGATTTGTCTTTTTCACTAGTCCCCTTTGGGGAAAACCCTTTGACCCTTAATCGGGAAATAGTCACGGATTTGGGGGGCCATTTTAAATTTATGCGCCCGTTTTGGTTTAAAACCCATACAATCATGGAACGTCCCCCCGGTGACATAAGCCCCCAGTTCACCCCCGTGGCGGACTGTGGAAAGGAGGGGGGGTGGGGGGGGTGGGTGGTGCTGGCGGTTCCCCCGGGGGGCAACATGTTTTTGTTTCACGGGGGGTTTTTAGAGAGAGAGGGGGGGTGGGGCGAGACGGCCTTGCCAAAATTTAAAATTGAAATTTCACTGGTCGTAGCCATCGGTGTGCGGAAGGAAGTTGGGAAAAAGGGGGGGGGGGGGTTTAGGTCAACAAAGGAAAAGGGTCCGAGTTTATCTTTTGACGCAATTTCTTTTGTCAAGTTGGGTGGACGTGGAATTTGCACTAAGGGGGAGAAAGGGGAAAAGGGGGGGGAGGGGGGAGTGGCGTATGATTTGAAACTTTTTTTTTGGTTTGGGTTTTTAGTGGGACCGATGGTGGTTTTGTCAAGCGTTTCGTACATGGGCCCCCCCAAAAAAAAAGATTCTCTCTCGAGGAAGCTCCTGCTTGAAGTTTTTTCTGACGTGGTCCCTTAAGCTTTTGGACTGTCTGGGTCACCAAGAACCGATGGGGGCCTCGGAATACATTATTTGGGTCCGTTGGGCTGGCTGGGTGTCGGCTGGGTGGGGACGAACGCCCCCCTTTGGTGGATGCCAGTGTTTGGCACGGGGGAGGAATCGAATATTTCTTTTGTCCCTTGTCATCCCTGGCCCCAAAAGTACTGCTTATCACCCCCTTTACCGTCTGCCCCAATTGATATGCCTGGCGAAACGAGTGTATGTCCCACTTATTACTGGGTCCGGTGTGGCGCCGGGGGACCACAAGTTGGAATGATCTTTATTTAGCCCATACAAAAAGACCTTCCGCCTAAAGAATTCACCCTTTTGGGTGGGGGGGGACGGGTTGTGGCGCTGCCTCTGGAAGCATGCAGCTAATGTTGGGTCAGCTCGCAAATGCTTTTTCCCCCTTTTTGGGGTTTGAATTGCTTTGGGGTTTTTTCATGTTGTGGTACAAGACAGGTTCGGGACGGGTTCCCGGAGTGAAAAGGCCTCCAAGTAAGGGGATCATGGTCGGTTTCCATGACGGTGCCTTTTCCTTTTCCCCTTTCGTACCCTACTGTCAACCATAAATTGTGGCAACAGGTGGGTTGCAGGTGGCAAAATCAGGGTCCCGCCCCCTTTTAAAGGCCCCTTTTCTCCTCGGTAAAAGCAGTGGGCTCCATGGGAAGCTTTTTTACAATGCCTCGTTGACAATCCTGTGTCTACAAAAGGTGGCGGTTTTTTATTTACTAACACCCCTCACTGGGGTGGTGCGTGATTTTGGGTCCCTGATGGTGTGTCCCGCTTTTGGGGGTGAACACCTGGTACGGCAATGTTTTGGGTCTTGGTCCGAAGAATTTTTCTGCATCTGCAGTGTTGTGGAGTCTTTTCAGTGCGCGCAAGAAAGCTTTGTGCACTGTTCTGATCACGGGCTGGTTACCACTGTGTGGCTTACCATTTTGTTTCTCACTTTGTGGTGGGTTTTGGTTTTTTGGACTGTGTGACTGTGGGGGGTTCAATCCCGGTTTGGCTTGTCACAATCTTTTTGTGTGAGTTTTTTCTTT
The DNA here is from genome assembly GCA_033310375.1 of Conus canariensis. Lineage (NCBI taxonomy): Eukaryota > Metazoa > Mollusca > Gastropoda > Neogastropoda > Conidae > Conus > Conus canariensis. The sequence goes on along the minus strand of JAMYXO010004263.1, from coordinate 6,598 downwards.
TACAGGATCTAAAGAAAACGGGGGGCTGAAGTTTGGGGGGAGGCTGAATTTTGGCTGGCCAACTCTAAATTGCTATCAGTTCTCGGCTGATTTTTCAATTGTTGGGGAACAAATTCAGTTTGGGCTTTGTTGCCCCGGCCTGTTCGAACTTCTTCTTTCCTGGCCCCTCTGCGGCCCTTTTGATTTCCCTTTTTAAATTGGGTTGTGAAAAAGGTGTCTAACTCTTTGACCAGAGAGGCCCATGGATTCTCCCCATCTTTGATTCCAGTCTATGATTCGCGATCCACCCATGTTAATAAACTGTTTATACATCCTCAACAATCAAAGATCAGTTCTTAGCAATCAAAGACCCATGAGTCAAAAAAAAAAGCAAAGAATAAAAATGAAATCCAAATAAATTGTTATAACTCAACCACACCACTCTTATTATTTGCTATGTAAGATAAGCATTCACACAACAAACAAAAAAAAGTTTTCCCCCCTGGATTCAACTAAATCAGCCATTTGCTTTTAAATTCTGCTCTTTGCCAAATTTTTGGACTAGCCAAGGAAATAAAATTTAGTGAATTGTTTTTAAAAATTTCCGAATTGTTTTTTTTCATCCGGCGGCCCCCACTTGATATGTGACGGATGAGTAAGTGTTAGGTAGGTCCCCTAGGGGGAAGGGCTAGGGGTAATTTCTCAAAGAGAAATTACCTTAACATTTCACCTACACCCTCTTCTTCTAGTGGTGGAAGGAGCAACCCTTTCCCCGGGACTGTCATCGAAGAAATTTTTATTTTTTACCCAGACTGGGTAAAATATGAACAGTGGCTCTGAGCGTTTTCCTTTTGGCCGTATCTTATTAGTACTTGTAGCTCCGGAGACAGTTGAAGGAGAAGTTCAAACATTCAACATTTGATTTAACAACAAAGGGCTGCCACAAGTTAGTGCACTTTAACATCAATTTTTTTGTTTCACATAGGTAAGTTTTTAGGGGGTCAATTCCTGGCTTGGGTATAATTTCATTGGCACCCCAATGAGTGGCCCTTCACTCCTACTTTACTCGCTTGCACTCATTTTGCAGAAAAGTTTTAAGTTGGCTTTTAGGGGGGGGGGGGGGGGGGTTCAGTCTAATTTCCCTGAATGATATGGTCTTTTAAAACATCCACTTCGCTTGCAAATCCCCCGGTTGACTGTAGCCAGGTGGTTCATAGATGGTTCCCCCCTTTTGTCATCAAAAGTGGGGGAAAAGGGTGATGGGTTTGGTCCAGGTGGTAAGTAATTGTTTTGTTTAGAGAGGGTAGTTGTCTTCCGGGGTTTGGTGACTGCCCCCCTGGTTTTGGGATTGGTTGTCTGGTGTCGCCCTGGGGTTGGGCAAAACCCCCCCAGCTTCTGGCCCCAGCTGAAATTTGTGTAGCGGTCCAGGTTTGCCTGACCGGATCGCGTTGTCAGGATGGGTGACCGGATCCCAGTTTTTTCCCCTGGGGTTAAACAGTGAATGATGGAGATAAACGGGTTACCGGGATTGCCCCCACCCCTTCTCTAGTTGTCTCTTTTGTCTTCCTCTGGTCGGTCTACAGGTGTCTTGAAGGGTCAGTGAAGGGACCCCCTGTGTGTCTGGTTATATGCTTTCTAGTTGCCAGATTCGATTTTGACAACCTGTCACTCACAATCGGGGTGAGAGGGGGAGGGATCTAGTTTATCATTTTAGTCGCCTCGGGAACCCTTTTTTACCCAAATGGCATGCTCGGACTTGGCGGCCCAGTTTTTTTTTTCGTCCGTATGGATACATACTCATGGAACGATCCCCCCGGTTTGAATAAGTCCCCAGTTCAGCCAGTGCGCGGATGTAAAAAAGGAGGGGGGGGTGGGGGGGGGGGTTTGGTGTGGCGGTGTTGCCGAGCGGAAACTGCCTTTGTTTCACGGGGTGGGAGAGAGGGGGGGGGGGGTGCGAGACGGGCCATGGCCAAAATGAAATTGAAATTTCACTGCGTCGTACCCCATCGGTGTGGGGAAAAAGGGGGTTTGGGAGGGGGGGGGGGGGGTTTTGGGGGTCAACAAGGCAAAAAAGGGTACGAGTTTATCGTGACGCAATTTCTTATTTCATGTTCGTGTGGACCGTGGATTTGCCTAAGGGGGGAGAAAGGGGGAGAGGGGGTTGGAGGGGGGGTGGTATGATTTGAAATCTTTTTTTTTTTTTGTTTGGGTTTTTGGGGGAAACCGATCGGATTTTTTTGTCAAGCTTTTTCGTCCCTGGGGGCCCCCCGAAAAAAATTCTCTCTCGAGAGAAGCTCCGCTTGACTTTTCATTCTGATCGGGTCCATTAGCTTTTTGGCACTAGCTCTGGAGTCACCAAGACCCCGAGGGAGCCTGGGAAAATACATTTTTGGGCTCCCGATTGGCCTGTGTTGGAGTGTCTGGTGGCCGGGGACAAATGCCCCCTTGGTGGGATGACCAGTGTTGGCCAGGGGGAAAAATCGACTTTTCTTTTTGTCCTCTGTCATCCCTGGCCAATAGACTGCTTCATCACCCATTGCCCCGTCTCCCCCACTTGATTTTCCCCTGGCGAACAGAGTGTATGTCCCATTCCATTACTCGGGTCCGGTTTTGGCGCCCGGGGCCAAAAATTTGTGATGTTTCTTTTTTTAGTACGTACAAAGACCATTCCGCCAAAGAATTCACCTTTGCGAGTGGGGGGGGGACGGGTGGGGGGGGGGCGCTGCCTCTGGAAGATGCGCAAATGTTGGGGTCAGCTCGCTGAGCTGTTTCTCCCTTTTTAGGGGTTTTTGAATTGCTTTGGGGTCTTCACCGGTAATGTGGATCAATGACAGGTTGGCGGGTTCCCGAGAGTGACATAAGGCCTCCAAGTAAGAGTCATGGACGGATTGTCCTGACGGTGCCTTGTCTGCCCCTTGAGTACCTACTGTCCCCATAATTTGGCAACAGGTAGGGTAGCAGGTGGCAAAGTCAGGTCAGCCCCTTTTTAAAGGCACTGTTCCCCGGTAATAGCAGTGGGCTCCATAGGGAAGCTCTTACAATGCCCTAGACAATCCTGTGTCATTTTCAAAAGGGGGAGGTTTTTTATTTTTTCAAACACCTGCTCACTGTTGGGTGGTGCAGTGATGTTGGGTACCATGATGGTTTTGTCCCGCTTTTTTGGGTGTAGACATACTGGTAAAGCAGCAATTGTTTTTGGGGTCTTGGTCCGAAAATTTTCACTCTGCAGTGTTGTGAGATTTTTTCATTTTACAAGGGTTTTCGCGCAGAAACGCTTTGTGCACGTTCTGATCCAGGGATGAGTTACCCTGTGGGCTTACCCGTTTGTTTTCACTTTGTGGTGGGTTTTTTGGGTTTTTGGGCTGCTGTGGATGTGGGGGGGTTCGAATCCCGGTTTGGTTGTACCATCTTTTTGTGTGAGTTTGTTCTTTTACAGGATCAAAGAAAAAAGGCCCCCGGGGTGGGTTTTTGGGGGGAGGCTGAGAATTTTTGGGTGGCCAACTCTGAAAAAGTATCAGTTGGCTGGTTTTTTTAATCTGTTGGGGAAACTAAATTTGTTCTTGGGCTTTGTTGCGCTCGGCCCCGTTTGAAATCTCTTCTTTTTTCCTGGCCCCTTTGCGGCCCATTTGATTTCCCTTTTTGAATTGGGTTGTGCAAAGGGGTCTAAATCTTTACAGGAGGCCCCGGATTTCCCCAAAACTTTGATCTCCGTCTATGATTCGGTGTCCATCCATGATAAAATGTTATCAATCCTCAACAATTTAAAGATCAGTTTCTTAGCAATCAAAGATCCCCTGAGACAACAAAAAACAAAGAATCCACAATGTAATACCAACATGAATTGATTTTAAACATAAACCACACCACTCTTATTTTTGCTATGTAAGATAAGCATTCACACAACAAACATAAAAGATTTTCCTCCTGGACTCAAACTCAATCAGCCATTTGTCTTAATTCTGGGTTTGTTTCCCAAAATTTTTGGACTAGCCAAAGGGAAAAAAAAAATTTTGGTGTGAAATTTTTTTTAACAATCCCCAATTGTATTTTCTTCCCGGCGAGCCCCCCCTTCGTATGTGCGAGAGAGTAAGTGTTGGTAGGTCCTCTAGGGGAAGGACTAGGGATAAATTTTTCAATTTGGGAATTACCCCTTAACTTTTTTACCCACACCCTCTTCTTATAGTGGTGGAGGAGCAATTTCCGGTACTGTCATCGAAAAAATTTTTTTTTATACCCAGACTGGGTAAAATACGAACAGTGGCTCTGAGACAGTTTTCCTTAGGCCTGTATCTTATTATACTTGTAGCCCGAGAGAGAATTTAAGAGAGAAGTTAAAATTCAAATTTGATTTGACCCAAAAAAGAAATGCCACAAGTTAAGTGCACTTTCACACATCAACTTTTTTGTTTACACAAGGGTTAAGTATTAGGGGTCAATTCCATAGGTTTTGGGTTAATTCTATTGGACTACCACAATGAGGGGGCCCTTCCTACCCCTACTTTACTCGCTTGCACTCAGTGCAGCAAGTTTTAATTTGGATTGGGGGGGGGGGGGGGGGGGGGGGTTTCAGTCTAAGTTCACTAAAAGTATATGGTCATTATAATCCACTTCGTTTGGGCAAACACCGGTGATGTGCCAGGTGGTACTCTTTAGATTTTTTCCCCCTTGTCATCATAAAGTGGGGGCAAGGGTCGATGGGTTTGGCCCCGGGGTGGTAAGTAAATTAGTTTTGCTTCAGAGAGGGTAGTTGATCCCCCCTGTGGTTGGTGACTGCCCCTGGTGTAGATTTTTTGTTGGTGTGCCCTGGGGTTGGGCTAAAGCCCCAGTTTGGGTTTTCCAGCTGAAAGTGTAGCTTGTCCAGGATCCCGGGCCCAGGATGCTTTGTCCAGGATGGGTGACCAGGATCCCCGTTTTTTCCGGGAAATTTAAAGTGAATGATGGAGATCAACGAGGTTACCGGGATTGCCCCACCCCTTTTCTTAGTTGTCCTTTGTTTCCTCGGTCTGGTCTACAGGTTGTCTTGAAGGGTCAGTGAAGGTGGCCCTGGTGTTGGTAATATGCATTCTAGTTCCCCAGATTTCGATTTTGAAAAACCTGTCACTCACACATAGGGGTGAGGGGGGGGAGGGTTTTTGTTTATCACTAGTCGCCTCGGGAACCTTTTGATCCTAATCGGCATAGTCCGGATTTGGGCGGCCGTTTATTTAGGTCCGTAGGGATACATATATCTGGAAGACCCCGCCGGTGACAAAAGTCACCTTTCACCCAGTGCGCGGACTGTAGGAAAAGGGGGGGGGTGGGGGGGTGGTGGTGCTGGCGGTGTGCCGAGCCGGAAACATGCCTTTGTTTCACGGGGGTAGGTTAGAAAAAGGGGGGGGGGGGGGGGGTGCGAGACGGGCCTTTTTGCCACAATGAAATTGAATTTTCACTGTGTCGTAGCCATGGTTTGGCGGAAGGAGAGTTGAGAGAGGGGGGGGGGGGGGGGGGTAGGTAACAAGAGCGAAAGGCGTCACGATTTTATCGTGACGCAATTTCTTCATCTGTCATGTTCGTGGGGGCCCTTTTGCATTTGCCTAAGTGGGGAAGGGGGAGAGGGGGGAGTGCTTTTATAGATTTGAAATCTTTTTTTTTTTTTTGGGGATTTTGTGGGACCGATGGAGGGTTTTTTGTAAAGCGTTTCGTCTCATAGGCCCCCCCCCCAAAAAAAAGATTTTGAAGGAGAAGCTCCTGTTTGACAGTTCATTCTGATCGTGGTCCTTAGCTTTTGGCACTAGCTTGGAGTCACCAAGACCCGAGGGGCCTAGAATAATTTTTGGGCTCCGGTTGGCTGTGTTGGAGTGTCTGGCTGGCCTGGGGACGAATCGCCCCTTGGTGGATGACCAGTTTGGCACAGGGGGCAGGAATCGACATATTTCTTTATGTCCTCTGTCTCCCGGCCAATAGTACTGCTTCCTCACCCATTCACTGTCTGCCCCACATTGTATGTCCTGGCGAACAGAGGGTTGTCCCACTTCCATTACTCGGGTCCGGTTTTTGGCGCCGGGACCACAAGTTGTGAATGATCTTTTTTTAGCCTACGATCAAAGACCATTCCGCTAAAGAATTTACCTTTGGGTGGGGGTGAGGGTGTGGCGCTGCCTTGGAAAGCATGCAGCTAAAAGTTGGGTCGCTGTGAGCTGCTTTTTATCCCCTTTTTTTGGAGGTTTTGGGAATTGCTTTGGGGTCTTCACCCGTAATGTGGATACAATGACAGGGTTGGACGGGTTCCCGAGGTGACATAAAAGGCCTCCAAGGGGAAAAGGGTCAGGATCGGGTTTCCATGACGGCTGCCTTGGTCTGTCCCTTTAGTACCTAGTCAACCATAATTGTGGCAACAGGGAGGGTTTTTCAGGTGGCAAAATTTAGGTCAGCCCCTTGTAAAGGGACTGTCTCCTCGGTAATAAACAGTGGGCTCCACTAGGGAAGTCTTACAACTCCCGTATGACAATCCTGAGTTACAACGGTGGCAGGTTTGTTATTTCTAACACCCGCTCCTGTTGGGTGGGGTGCAGTGAGTGGGTACCATAGATGGTGTGTCACCGCTTTTGGGTGTAGACATACCCGGTTGCAGCAATTGTTT